>CM050326.1:96295514-96469316 GCA_027475135.1 Bactrocera correcta | reverse complement strand
TTAATAACGAAATTGCCTTCTTTGAAGCAATGAAATCAATCACGGCACGTAGTTTGACTTGAGGCAGTACTTCTTTAAACTTTTTGCATTTTCCGATGTCGAATGCTTTGTCTGATTATTTGGCAAAAAATCGCACATCCAAAAGTACAGGGTGGGCCATCTAACGTTTTAATTTTGAATTATCTATATTTCGACATTGGAAACGTCAAATACCATTCGGAAAGTGACAGATATTCAGTAAAAAGTCTGAAATTTACGAAATGTGTCGCTATTCACTAGAAGAAAACTGGGAAATATTGAAAACTTTTTTCCAAAGTGGTGAGTCTTCAACCCATTCAATTTTACCGAAAAATCATCTTTTCGGGCGAGGCTCATTTCCAACTCGAAGGTTACGTTAACAAGCAGAATTGCCACATTTGGGGCACAGAAAACCCGTACGTAATCGTCGAGAAGCCAATGCACCCACCACGAATCACTGTATGGTGCGGATTTTAGTCTGGTGGAATCATCGGCCCATTTTTCTTCGAAGAAGGAACCCCGTAACCATCAATGGTGAGCGATATCGCGCAATGTTAACCGAATTTTTCTTCAAGCAAGTTGAAGAGGAAGACTTGGACAACATTTGGTTCCAGCAGGCTGGCGCTACGTGCCATACAGCAAACGCTACACTCAATCTTTTACGGCCCATCTTCGAAAATCGCAAAATCAGCAAAGAGGTGATGTGAATTGGCCTCCCAGAAGCTGCGAGTTAACTCCGTTGGACTATTTTCTGTGAGGAGCTGTTAAAGATAAATGTTACGCCAACCATCCAGAAACAATTCAAGATCTAAAGTACGAGATTCAAGCTGCTGTAGCTGCCATAAGGCCTGAAACCATCGAGAAAGTACTTCAAAATTGGGTGCATCGGATAAGCTACTGTAAACTCAGCCGTTGTCGTCATTTGTCCGAAATTGTCTTCCACAAATAAATTTCATAAAACAACCTTTTAAATAAATGTTAGATCTTTGAAAAATATCAAGCCGTTTTCTCTTTATTGACTTTTTAAATTTAAAATTTTATATGGCCCACCCGTTATATGAGACATACACAACGTCACTAATGTGGAAACTCAGTTTCTATTTTTTAAATGTCTAGCTTAAGTTTATCACTTTTTGAATATATCAAAATCGATCACCACTAACTGCTGGAGCCATCTATTGACAAACAGCGCACATTTTTATCGAGCTTGTGTCGTTCGAACATTTTGCATTCCTCTATTTGCTGGAGACTGAATTTTGAAAAATAATAATCAATGGAAATTTCTTCCGAACATGTTTACAAGTAGCAAACGGTGTCGCAGTGGCAGCCACTACTAAGGCCAGACCTAATAGGATGCCAATAATAACAAAATAACAACAATGTGTAAATATTAACTATAATAGCATGCTAAGCGTGTATCTTTTCGGAAATTATAAATTCGATATATTACATACAGACCTACCTACAAATGTATGTTTTTACATAGGAATATTTGTTGAAGCACCCCACCTCCACAGTCGAATTTAAATTTGTACATATGTATGTACTTGCTTATGTATATAATGTTGTTTACTTTGGTCGGCGCCGAATCAAAGTTTATAAAATTCGATATACGAGGCAAATAAGATTGAGTTTTAAATACCGTTGCTGAGTTTATTCTTTGGCTTTTGTGTTTACATTTTCTGCTAGCGCAATGTAAAAATCGAAAAAGGTGGATCTGGTCAGAAAAAAATTTACCTGTGAAATTTGTTTAAGAAATTTAGTGAAATTTCACCTTGAAACCACACGTCAACTTTTGTTGGATATAAAATGCTCATTTTGTCAGCCAAATGGCAGGAGTATGATCTAAGCAGCAGGATTTAATTTTCAACTATTTTACAACACGGTAGGTAGGAAAGAAAGGCCTGGATATTATCGTTTGAAGCAATAGTGTGAATGCAAAAAAAAAATATAGCAGTTGATCACACTTCTTCTAACTTCATCGTTCGAACTTAGCAACTCGAAATTTTTCTCGAGGAATTATGACTTAGCGGTGACAAATGTTGAGTATGTTATACTCGAACTGGATCCTTTCACAACATGCTGCATAATATTTGAGCCTTAAATACATACATTTAAAATGGATGATCCAAGTAGAAGTATTTTTCCAATAGTCTATATATGACAGATCGCGTTTGCGTCGTGTCAAGCTTTCATGTTATTTTTGTTCAGAATTGTTTGGCATTTATTCGTGGAAAGACTTACGCCTGAACAACGTTTATAAATCGTCCAAGATGAAAATTCACTTTTTGTAAAGACCAACTTATGTTCAACATAATCGGCTGACGGAGCATTCGGTTGGGTTGGGGATTCATTTTGCTCCGAAGTGCCCCTCTTTCAGGGAGGTTTGCATTCAATCCGACAGTAAAACGGCAATACTAGCCCTGAGCTCGCTAACTGTGTGTACAAAGTTAGTCAAGAAGTGTAGAATCAATCGACTTGATTATTAGTGAACTGCAAAGTCGACGAGCTCGAAAAAGGGACAACGAATTGGAACTCCTTTCCTTATAGTTCCCGATCTAAGGAGCCCGATTATGTTAAGAAAGCGTTAGTCAACGTTCAGCTTCTGTACGTTTGCGAGATCTTTTTGTCCTAAAATAGAAGACAGGAGAACTTATGAACTATGCGCTCTAAAAATAGTTGATCTTGCTGCAGTGGTAGAAGTTCTTACTGAACTAACCTAACCTAACTTTAACGGACGTCGGATGAATTGATGCGCCGAGTTAGAATTTTTGTGTTCTTCGCGGGATTGACAGACTCAAGTTTCGCTTTAAGTTTCTAGTCTATTTGAAGTGTAGAAGAACTTTCCTATAAATTAAATGAATTTCTGATATGAAAAGAATTCACTTTGGAATCCAGCAGTCTTATCAGGAGCTTAGAACTGGTATAATACTGTTTTTCTTGTGTGCTATGGAAAATATGGGGAACTGGGCGCAACTTCTTGCAAAAATGTTGTTACAAATTTACCTCACTGTGTCATGTGTCTAATATTCAGTTATTTCCTTCAAAGAACTAACACCTTCTCTCTTTAGAGTCATAGCTATATGTAAGTATGTAATATACCTATACACGTGTATATATATATATATATATATAAATAGTATATATATGTATATATTTAAATAGTTGAACTTACTTACATATGACTCTTTATTACTCGCTAATTACACTTGGGATTCGATAAAAGCTTCTTCGTTTACTCCACCTTACTAGTTGGCGCTTACTTATGACTATTATGATATGAGCTGCTTATTATTTTGAGCATTATAGCGCGTGCCAAAGCATGGAGAACGACAAAAGGTAGCGCAAACAGTTGCTTACTCAACAATGTAAGCGAGCATTTAAATATTTCCCCTGCATATGTGTACTTATTAACATATGAACGTGATCGCACAAATTCCCTGTAGTGAAATCAACTAGTTCACAACTGGTGTTCGGTACTCTTGTGAACGAGTGGTAAAAGAACTTACGCTAAACTAACGAAAACACAAGGCATAAAACAAAAGAAGTAAACGAGTTGTTAAATAACTGCATTAAACCCAGATTCAAAGGTCCATTACATACTTAGTATAAGAAAATGAGTCTCACCTTCTTCTAGTTATGAGATTATTAGCTGTGATCGATTCGCCATTTCTCTGTTCGCTATCTTTAGGTGCTTCGGGCTTGATAAAAATTTACAAGGAAAGGCCTACTAGTTATTGCAATAACGATATCGAGTTCAATTCGTACAAGAGAGTATGCGCATTTATCATGAAATTAGTATAACCGCTTTCTTCAATGTTTTCAAGTTTTGTTTTACATATTTAAAAAACCTTTTTACAATCGAAAATGGATGGAATGCTTGTAGAAAAGTATTTAATTGCTGTTTTCAATAATTTAAGGGACTCAGCTTTCCAGTCTAATCTAACTTTGACAATTTTTTTTGAGAGTAAAGAATAAGGAATCAAATTTCTTTCTTTCAGGCTTCATTAATCATTTTTATGGGTATTTATAGACTGTTTGGGCAATATTTTAAATAACATTTCTACGAGGCCTCTATGGGTGATATTACACTGAGTTTAAAAGTTAGTTTATCTAGTATACTAAAAACTGTTACCGTCAAACTTCAGCTAAAATTTCATGTGGATACGTCTGTTAGTCTCCGAAAGCCAGTATTTTTATCCTTATCCTACCTCATAATTAATAATATTATAATCCTAACTTACAGACTTAAGAAGGTGAGGGTTGAATACTTTACTGTTCGTAAGTGAAGCCTATTTCAGAGAAGTGACTATCCAATTTGATAACAAGGTGGCGATAATAGTCTTGAGTTTACGGACCGAGCATTCAGAGTTCTTTAAGGAATGCCCAACCTCGTTATCAATGGGATCGACTCATTTTGTGATAAATCTAGTAAGGGTGCTAGACGGAATGGCAGGTTACTGTGAAGCTGATGAGCTGCCAAGGAAAGGTACTCCAGTCCTGTTATAAGTAGAATGGAAAAGTTTCGGTGTAACTTATCTTTGCGGGAGCTTGGCCAGCGTTAGGCTATCATCTGTTCACGCGTTGTCGGCAAGTTTTTTGGCCTAAAATCGATCGTAAGAGTTCCAGTGAGCTCTTTGTTAGTAAAGCTAGTGTCTCCTTGATTGTTGAGGTTCTAACAGGCCATTGCTCTATCGACGTTCATGCGGTAAGGTTGCGAATCTTACTGGACGCCCGCTGAAAAAGCTGTATGAAAGAAGACGAGGTTGAAACACCGCAACACTTCGCTTTTGATTGTCCCGCATTTGTCACATCAAGGCTTAAACACTTGAGAGCTTTTCTGACTTATAAGAACGAACATAGGAGTTCAATTTTTATTGGTTGACAAAGTATTGAGTAAAGTAGTCCAAGCGCGTTCTCTGCAACAGCCAGCTGAACTAACCTATTCTAAGGCATGGATGATGTTCGAAACTAGGAGTTAATAAAAATTTAATTATTTTTCAGCACTGAACGAAGGAAGCTCTTTATATGTTCTGCCATTCTCTTTATATAACTGCGTTCGATTCGCAACTCTTTAAAGCTTGGCGTGTTAAATACAGCTATTTTACATTCTTACATTTGTCAGATGGTCCGGTGTAAGTCTGCTCGTTCTTCAGACTAGTTAATTTTCAGTCCCAAAATTGTAGTTGTAAACTCTTGCTGAGTAGTTTAGCGCTGCTATGAAGCGCTATTGTGGCTTTTGTTAACACTCTCATACACACATTCTCACACATTTCTAGCACAGGTGAAGAGCTGAGAGTGAGTGTAAATAAATTTTGCTTTTGAAACTATTTATTTATCAACTTCTGAGTAAAACGTGCAATATGCATGTAAAATATCTATTGTTTGTGACATGTTGTATGAAATAATTTGCATACCTACTTATGTATGTTTGTATATCGTCACCAAAAATGCAAAATAACGTAACATCACTTTTCATTAGTTTAAAGACGAAGTAGAAAACGATATATAGAAACTACTCATATTGAAACCAAATTTCAGTTTTGGTTATAAAATGGTTATATATTGGTTACTATATCTGACAACGATTTTAAATTTTTTTGGATGATGCGTTGTTTTGCATTTTAGGTGACTAACTGCGTCCAAAAAATAAGGTGACATTTGAATTTAAACTGCGCGCGTCGAAGGATTTCGAGAATTATTTTTTTTTTTTAGGTTGGTAGTACTGTCAGTCACATTTATGTCAAATTTCATGTCAAAATATTCATTAGTATTTGAGATACATGTCGTTTTGTGAGCTGCCAAATGTGAGTTTTTCGTTTTTTGCGATGTCGAAATTTGATGAGCAAAGAATTTGCATTAAATTTTGTTTATGGAATCAATTTTCTGCTGCGAATACGATGAGGATGGTGCAGAAAGCCTTTGGTGATGAGGCTATGTCTAAAAAAAATGTTTACAAGTGGTATAGTGAGTTCCAAGTCGGCCGTGAACGTGTCGAAGACGGAGAGCGTCCAAGGCGACCATCAACCTCAACCGACGAATCTCGTTCAACAAATCAAAGATTTGGTGTTGAAAAACTGTCGATTAGCAATTAGGGACCTTGCTGATGAAGTTGGCATATCGAAAGGCTCAGCCAATACCATTTTGAAGGATGTTTTGGGCCTCAAGCGCGTCAAATCTCGACTGGTACCGAAAACATTGAATTTTTTTAAAAAAAGGCGTCGCGTTGAAGTGTGTGATTCAAGCCGCAGCGATGACGGAACTGAAGGCCATCCCGGAAAGTTAGTACAACCAGTGTTTCGAAGATTGGAAAGTCTGTCGGCATAAGTGCATTGCATCGGGAGGGAATTACTTTCAAGGGGATGAAATTGACTTGGCAGAATAAATAAAGAATTTTCAAAATAAATACAATGTCACCTTTTTTGGGCACAGTAGTATGTATGAGTATGTGAATCATTTTTGTTGAAACTTTATGTGACTTTTTTGTGAAAACCGATTTTGTTGCTTCAAAATTTTGAAAGGAAACTTAAAACTTTTTAGCGTTATACATACATATATGTATGTATATACACATACATATGTCTCTGTATAAATATACAAATGAAGTCAGCCACATTATTTTTTATCCCTCCCCCGTAACTCACACCTTTGCTCAGCTGCGTTGAATTGTGTAAACGCACGCTAAAAACAATTAGGTATCCATCAAAATTGTAATATTCAAATGAGTTCATTGTAAAAAAAAAACTTAAATCTATTCACCTTGTTCTCGCGAGGCAGCGAGAGCGAGCGAAAAAAAAACACAACACGTGCTCAGAGCACAAACGTGTGTGGTGTGTTTCTCTATGCCGCTGCTGTCTTATCACTGATTTCAGTAAGCAGCTTGAACATCTGGTTGACGCCGTCCACCAGCCCGCACACTCTGTCCATGGCCTGCCCGCAGCTGGCGCATGCGTAATCGCCCAACAGTTTCGCCCTTTAGTCCGCCGTTGGAATGTGCGAGAGCCATATATAAAATCTTTGCTATTTGCTCTGCAGATGCACTTAGTTTGCATCGTTTGTTTCTTACGTGTCGCGCACTTTGTGCTTAGTGTCAGTAGTTTGCTTTCCTCGGCGACGTTGGCGCACCTGCCAGTGCCATAGTCATTCATCATTGCGCTGACACACACACACACAAATGCACACAAACTAACAGTTAAGCTTCGCGTGGCACGCGTGTTTTTTGAGTGTTTTTTTATTCGCTGTGTATCTGTCAGCGTTTGCTAATTCGGCGGTATTTGTATGGGTGAGCATGATAATTCAATAGAACTACAGTTGTTTTCGGTTCATTTATTTAATGTTTTTTGTTTCTTTTTTTAAGTTTGTTTTTTATTTAATTTTTTTATTTTTATTATTTTTTTATTTTTTGTTTTTCTATAATTTTTTTTGTTAATATTTTTGCTTTCTACTTAATTTTTTTCTTTAAACCAAAATTGCACATGCTCTCGCCATGTGGCTGTGCTTGTCGGTGGGAGCGGACTATTTAACGTCTTGCTGCTGCGATTCTCATTTATAAACATGCGAGTACATATTTAGACTCATATACATACATACATACATATAGTACATACGTACATATGTACAAGCAATGCATGTGTGAAATGGCAACAAAAGAAATTGTTTAAACAAATTTGCTGTGCGAATCTTTAAGTGGCTCGGTGAACAATTACTTGTTGATTAGTGATCTGTGTGGGAATTTATTTATTTATTTTGTTCCTTAATAGCTGCTGCCTTTTTAAACATTTTAAACATTTGTATTCTAGCGTTTTTTTCGTATTCCAGTGAATTCAAGATTTGGCAAACATATTTAGTGATCCCATTTGAATTGATGTAGGAAATTTTAACAAAACAAAAAATAAAATTAAATAAATAATAATAAAATAAGAAAAAATAAATAAATAAATTTAAATACAGAAAAAAAAAACAAAAGACAAAAAGGAGGTTAAAATTAAATAAAATAAAGTACAGTAAAATAAAATAAAATAAAATAAAATAAAATAAAATAAAATGCAGTAAAATAAAATAAAATAAAATAAAATAAAATAAAATAAAATAAAATAAAATAAAATAAAATAAAATAAAATAAAATAAAATAAAATAAAATAAAATAAAATAAAATAAAATAGAATAAAATAGAATAAAAATAAATAAAATAAAATAAAATAAAATAAAATAAAATAAAATAAAATAAAATAAAATAAAATAAAATAAAATAAAAAAAAAATAAAATAAAATAAAATAAAATAAAATAAAATAAAATAAAATAAAATAAAATAAAATAAAATAAAATAAAATAAAATAAAAAAAATAAAATAAAATAAAATAAAATAAAATAAAATAAAATAAAATAAAATAAAATAAAATAAATTAAAATAAAAAATAAAATAAAATAAAATAAAATAAAATAAAATAAAATAAAATAAAATAAAATAAAATAAAATGAAATAAAATTAAATTAAATTAAATAAAATAAAATAAAATAAAATAAAATAAAATAAAATAAAAAAAAAAAATAAAATAAAATAAAATAAAATAAAAAAAAAATTAAATAAAAAAATAAAAAAAATAAAATAAAATGAAATAAAACAAAAGAAAAAAAAAATTAAAAAAAAAAATAAAATAAAATACAGTAAAATGTTACAAAAAACCCAAAGAGGAAACCCAAAACAAGGAAATCGTTAATTTTAGACAAAAAAAAAACACACAAAAAAATACAAAATTTAATTAAAACAAATAAAATAATAAAGTAAAAACTAAAATAAATAAAAACCAAAAAAAAAAAATAAATAAAAATAAAATAAACTAAACTAAAGAAAAAAATAAGAAGTGAGGAAGGCTTGCAACTTGCTGTAATCATAGCCAGGGAAAACTTTAAGGTGTAAAACCAATCATTAAAGTTAGCCGGATGTTCGAAATTACTGTTATTAGTTATACAGGGCCTAGGCCAAGTTTTCGCTCAAATTCATCTATTTTAGTCACAAAGACACACTGTTATGTATACAACGCACTCTCTTATTTTCATTGGGGTAACTCACATATTGGCCGATATATGCGGTACAAAGTCACGCCGTAGTTCGAAAATCTTTATATTAAGTATATGGGGGCTAAGGAAAGTATTGGTCCTATTCGATTCATCCATCCATTTTTGACATTGAGACATAATTAATTTTAGTTATATATATCAAATTGACCGACATTTTGGGTCAAAAGTCAACTATAAACACCGGGGTCTAAATATTCGGTACCTATGGGCTGGGACAGTTTTCATACGATTTTAACAATTTTTGGTCATAAGGTAGCACACACTAGAGACATTATTCGCGCAACGTTTTATCCCGTTATATGAATTGCTTCTTGATTTGTGTACTGGAAACTGAACGAATCAAATGGAATTTAAGGTTGTGGTATATGGAAACTAGGTGTGGTTATTGTCCGATTTCGATTTTCACACTGTGGCATAAAAATGAAAGAAGAATGATACATACTTAATTTTGTCGAAATCGGTTGGTCGGGTCCCGATTGGATTGCACCAAAAAGTAAGCAGTACCACGCCCACCGTCCAATTTTCACACCGGGGAGCAGGGTTATCTTCCGATTTCTGGAGTAGGTGTTTTAATAGTATTTGAGCTGGGTAAATTGGTATATCTTAAGTGGTTGAGGAGACATCTACGTTAAACTTATAAGAGGGCTGGGCACGTCCACTTTTTACAATTTTGTTTCCACAGTTGCCTCCTGTCACTGCGATACCTTGTGCCAAATAAGCGTTTTATATCTTAATTTAGTGCTTAATTATGGCACTCTATAATGGTGTTTTGTGGGCATGGCAGTGGTCCAAATACGCCTATCTGCGAACTCGTTCTTTGTTTTTACCAAGGAACGTGCATATCAGGTTTCATCAAGATGTCTGAATTTTTACTCAAGTTACATCTTGCACGTACGGACAGTCAACCGGATTTCAACTCATCTCGTCATCCTTATCATCTACTTTACAAAGGCTCCTTTCACTTTATAAAGGCTCCGGAAATTCCTTCCAAGGGCTCGTCATCCTTATCATCTACTTTATAAAGGCTCCTTTCACTTTATAAAGGCTCCGAAAATTTCTTCCAAGGGCTACAAATTTCGTCACAAAGTTGATATAACAAGGATATAATAATGTTGCAAAAATGTATAGATATACTCTGATCATTAGTTTATATTATCATAATTCACAGTCCATTGTTCATTTCGGCATTATCTAAGTGGGAAGACAAGTAGAGAAAATTAAAACTCAGAGGGCAGTCTCAGGTATAAATACTTGCTTTGAGGCGTACACCTAAGTCTAAACCATATAGAGTAACAGAAATAAGGGTAATATTTTACTGGGTATTATTTTAAGGCTAATATCTTACTGGGAATAGCTAAATAATATTTGGAACCAAACCGATCCAAAGAATATATCGAAAATCAGCTCTCTTGTTTTATTGAGCTTCTGAGTGCTTAAGTTTTCTACTGCTCAGTTAGCTTCTTGGAATTCAATAAGTTCTTAAAATATTTATGCGTTATTCAGATTTTTATTCCTATTGTTCTGCGTTAGCAATTAACTTAATTTATTCTCTTCGATAGTTCTTTGATAAATAATTATTTCCCAATGCCACACAGCCTAACACCTTGACATAACCGTAAATATAACGATGATAGCTGTTTGTTTTGTCGCCTATCCCGCCTTAGTGTTTCGTTGTACCATTTGTCGTCCTTCTGATTCAAAAATGCTTCACAAATACATTGATTAGTCCAGTAAAAATTGTAAGCGATTTCATGGAGCTTATCTTCTGGTTAGCCTGTCTGGTTCTACGCACTTTAATTTATTCTACTCTCATTTTTACAGTACCGCCCACGGCTTTATTGGCTGTGAAGTTGACTATTTCACTCATTAAATCGGTTAACAACTTGTGAATATAGTTAGATAGTGTTTTAAGAGGTACATAGGTAGTTCTAAACCTCAAAGAAATAACGCCAAAATAGTAATTCATGAAAAACTCCACATTTAAATAATTTGCAAGGTGTATAAATTATGGAGCGCACCGTACGTGTGGGAGCTTTGCCGTTGCGGTGATTTTATGGCAAACCGCAACTGCCTATTTTCACTAATGAAAGGATGGTTCTCCTAAATAAAGATACAAGTCAATTAACTTAAGGGGTTAGGGGTAGTCAGAGGCACGAAAAGTGAGAGCTTTCAGTATTTTGTTTTTTTGCTACTAAATCATGTTATTTTACAAAAGTAGTAATATGGCATTATTGTAGGATGTGTTGACTTGAATTCATAAAAATTAAAAAAAAAAAAATTATTTCCGAAGTTATAGTTGTTTGTGTTGACCCTGTTCCAAAAAAAGGTACTTGCGGTGACAAGCATAAGTACTTGGTGATTCGTCTAAAATCAATCGGACGAAAAAAATTATTTTTATAAATAGATAAACGCGGGCCTGATCGAAGGATTTTATTTTGTTTTCAAAATTAAAAAAATGGCGGCCTCAGGAAATTTTTTTTATAAATTTTTGCGAAAAAATCAACAGTTAATTGTCTTAAAAAATCAAAATATTCGTAAAAATAAAAATCCTTCTATCAATCCCGAGTTTATTATGTAATCTAAAAGCTGTATAAATTTCATTAAAATCTACTGAACGGTTTTCGAGTTACAGTTGTCACCGATTCAAAAAACATAGTTTTGAGAAAAACGCGTTTAAAGTTTCACACTAGCGTTTTGAAGTGCCCGAGCTCTCTTTCTTATTTCTCGAATAACTCAAAAACTAATTATCGGATTAACGTGAATTTTTCAGGGAATATTTTCATGATATTACACTTAACGAAAATGCAAAAAAAAAAATAATTTTTTGAAAATTCGAACTACCCCTAACTAACTTTTAATGTTTCACAAATCGTTCCTGCGTATTTTAAAAACCACGAAGATGAATGTAGGCTGCTTTGGGATGAGGCCAAGACCGCCACTCGTTTGCTGGAACTGAGTGCTTCTAAGCTGTATGCCAAAATAATAATTCTATATATGTAATGTAACTAGTTTTGTAAGTCTATCCAGAAAAAGTAAATTCTAACACTGCTTGCCGGTGGATTACTTGCTTCCGTTTTAACCTTACCCAAATGTACGCACTCTTCAGCGCGCAGAGTAAGCTCTAATTATCTGCGGCGCAATCAATCCGTGGTGTACATAGAAAATTAGTGGGTGGAACGAGTGCGTGCAATGGTACGACTATGGGATTAGCTACTATTTGAGACCATATGGCGGACATTGTTGATAGCAACTTTTCGGGCATTCCTACACTTAACTGCTATGGTCTGAGACTAGGCGGGTAGGTGTGTTCGGCAAACATTCATATTTCACTTGGTGCGATTGAATTTAGTGGTCAAATGTTGCTAAAACCAAATACTTGTGTGAATGTATGTTTGTATCGCTTGTGAAGGTGTCACCGTCCTGTGGGCAAAAGCGAATTACACTCACATACATATATGTATTTGTGTGCGGGTTCGTGTTCGGGTCAAGTCAGCGCTTTGAGTGAGGAGTGAGGTTATTAATAGCTGCTTTGATGGTGGCATTGACTGTTTTCACGACATTTCTGAGAGTGTGCCCAACAAAGGCTTGGTATCGGCGCATGACATGCGAACAATCGATTGAAATACTGGTGTTTGCTTCCATTTCTATTTGCAGCTTGCTTTTATGTTTTAATTTTTTCCTCCTTTTTCCGCTTTGTTTCCATTTTTTTGTTTTTGCTCTTTATGCTTTATTGCCAACACGTTTCTAATTGTCAATCTTTGTCGCACACCCATGGTTTGGGTTGGTACAACCTGAAGCATAACCTTTTTATACCCTGAAGTGGATGCCTGGAAATTAAGTATGACAGGAAGTTTGTAACACGCAGTAGATAAAGTCGGAGACCATATATCCCTCCGATATCGGTACACTATATCATTAGTGATATAATATAAATATTTCAGACTGAATTATTACAGTATACTTATGTATGGAACTCGATTTCAGACACTTTTTCAGACACTGAACCCACTTTTCGATGGTTTTTAAGCATAAATCGGTCGATCACGTTCGATATTCGTACGAAGTTCATCAATCGCCGCTGGCTTTTTGGACCATAGACCATAGACTTTTGACGTAGAGCTATTGGTAATAGTATAACGGCCACGACCGAGGCGGTCAATTGACTGGGCCATTTCGTGAGATAACACGTTCACCGAACTTGGTTTTCAATAAATCGATTGTGGCATTCGCTGTTTGACTTGTGGCGCCGACCTCTTGGAACCACATATTGTCCAAGTCCATATCATCGAATTCGGGCAAAAAGTATTGATGATTGAGCGGTAGTGATTCCCATTCACAGTAACGTGTCGGTCTTCATTGCCATGAAAGAAGTATGGCCCAATGACGCCGCCGGCTCATAAACCTCACCAAACCATATTTTTTGCGGGACGCAATGGTGACTCGTGTAATACGTGTGGATTGCTGCCTGACCAATATCGCATATTTTGCTTATTGGCGAAGCCATTCAGCCAGAAATGACCCTCATCGCCGAAGATGATTTTTCGATGAAAATCCGGATCATTTTCAAGTTGTTGCTCAGCCCAATTCACAAACAGGCAATGATTCTGGTGGTCAAGCGGCTTCAGTTCTTGCGTCAATTTGATCTTGTAAGGATGTAGGTCAAAATCTTCTTGCAAAATTTGCCACAACGACTTCAAAGTGATGATCACCGTTTGATAACGACGAGTGAGAGACTGATTTGGGTCTTCCTCAATCGATACGCTAGCGACAGCAACATTCATACTGTGTCTGTGGATTAAAATTTTCCGCTAGATGCTCAATTGTTGATCTGACAGAACGATTATTTCGACCATAAATTGGACGTAGAGCTCTTAAAGTTGAGGTCACTGACTCCGAATTTTGGTAGTAAATTTTAGTAATTTCGACTTGTTCTTGGATCGTATATATTTCCACGATAAAATGGCAAATCTTGCTGAAGAGAAGTGTCAAAAGAGCAGAGAAAAAATATGGCGTCGTTTGCTGTCCCTATCGGTCGTCTTTAGTAGCATCTTTATTGAAAACCCCGTTATATGTAGTTATTTTGCCAATATTAAATTTAGTTAGGTTAGCTTGGATACGTAAAAGTAAGGTCTGGGCTTACAAACCTGGTGCTCATCGGTGAAAATGGTCATATACTTATTTTAATTGGCTGTTGATAATCCGCTTCCGTTTGTTACCGATTTCACAGGTTTAAAGCGAACTTTTCTTTATTCTTTTTCTGACCAAATTGGTAGTTCATATTTTACAGATCTCTATCACTTCTATCCGTTGTGCTAGAGATCCCAACTAAGCTTGCCTTTGACAGAATTGAGCGAATTGATGCTTTTCTACTTCTTTTCCTTTCACTTCAGCTCTCTTAGTCCTCTCCAGCATTCCCGTCCGGTTCTGTCTAACCTCAAGCCTTTCAAAATCATACTTCATTATCTCGCTTCAAGTATTGCTCAAAGTGTGCTTATCGATTACTCTGCATTATAGTTTACTCTTAACTTGATTACTTCTATTATCTTATTCTTTTCGCTTTTACTTCTCCTAGAATGCTTAGCTATAAATTGCTTTCGGTTACTCATTAAATAATATAGTTTTGTTTTCATGTTTTAATAAATAAATAAATCCATATTAAAATATATACATGTGTATGTAATATGTAATTACCCAGTGAATATTTAATGAGCATTCTAATAAGTATTTAATTACATATTTTTATATAAACCATATAAATTCTGTAATCTCCATAATATGTCTATACACTTATGCATATTCAAATACTTGTTTTTATTGTGATAAGCGTTTAACATATTTGACATATTATAACGGTACATGCATAATCTAATCATTATATATTGAGCCAATCCCACAGACAATGAGTTGAAATCAAAACCGCAAAAGTTTGTATGTGTGAGCTCACATGCAATGATATCTGTATTGCAAACATATGTGAATTCGATTAGGGTGGTCTAAATACAAATATTTTTTTGAACTGGTTTATTAAGGTTTTTGAAAGCTATATAGCGCTTTTGGTATGTCAAATACCATGACAGTTATAATCAATATAAAAAAAAATTGTCATTATATTTTTATGGCGAGTTTTGACAAGACATTTCTTACTGAATTGTCTGTTGAGCTCATTTCTTTGCTATTGAATTTAACGAGGTGTGTTCAAAAAGTATCGCGAATTTTGTGTTTTTTCAAAAATTATTTATTAATTTGTTCCCTTCAAAGTAATCCCCATGAGATATTATACACTTGTGACAACGGTTTTTCCAATCTTCGAAGCAATTCAAAAAATCATTTTTTTTTTTTTTATATTCTTCAGCTCCTCCTTCGATGCCGTCTTTATCTCGACAAGAGAAGCGTAACGTCGTCCTTTCATGGGCCTCTTCAGTTTAGGGAACAAGAAAAAGTCACAGGGGGCCAGATCTGGGGAATACGGTGGCTGCAGCATCATTAGTGTGTTGTTTTTGGCCAAAAAGTCGCGCACAAGCAACGATGTGTGTGAGAAGGGGCGTTATCGTGTTGCAAAAGCTAATTTTTGTTCTTCCACAACTTGCAGGTAATATTTATTATTGACCGTTCTTCCCTGTGGCAAGAACTCATGATGCACCACGCCCCTACAATCGAAGAAAACTGTCAGTTACGATTCGCGATACTTTTTGAACACACCTCGTACATCGTAAAATTAGCCAATTGCTGTATTTAGCGGCATGTTTAATTTTATTTCGTTTTACTTTCAAAGTTTCGGGGCCCTCTCTTGTTACCAGAGTTGGAACCCTCGTTCATCTGCACAGTAGAGTGAAGAAGTTCCTTTTCTCTTTTCGCGCTTATGCTAACAGCACTTTCTTGGTCCGAGTCTTCATGGACTGTGGCACCTGTTCGCTGTAAAGCTGGTTTGGCAGTAGCACTGTAACCACCACAACCTTGCAGTGAAGGTCTGGCCGCTGGCGACATAGCTTTTATGACTACTGGTAGTAGCAGCCTCGTCTCCCACCGAAATTTGGACCAATATCCCGATCCGCTTAGTTTCTTTGTCGTCCTCCATTAAGAGTTCTTGATTCGGTGTCCCTACTTCATCCTAGTTTTGCGAGTACACCTACCGCCAGGTACCTCATTAGCACTGGCCGCTGTATTACCTATTCACCTACTTCTGATGATGCATATAAAGCATACCAACATAAGTGGATGATAGGAAAAGCTAAAGCTAAAAAAAGCTGCGACATCCATTGCTTAGTCGACACCCGGGCAAAGAATACAGCAAGAGGAACCAGACTGCTGATCAGGTTCTCTAAAAAAATGCATTGAGTTTTGCAATGTGAAGCCGTCTTTGTTGAAACCAAATGTCGCCGAGATCACGAGCTTCATTTTCAGTTACGTTTGGATGATTCCACCGATACCGGCCCACAAACCACACCATACTGTTGTTTTTTTCTGGATGAAATGGCAGCTTCCAAATGCGGAAATTTCGCTTGTTTACATAGCCATTGAGCCAAAAATGGGCCTCATCGGTTTTCAAGAGTTTATATAGCGAAGTGATTCGCTAGGGAAAGTCGAGTGGCTTCAGTTCTTACACAAGCTGTATTTTGTTCGATTTCAATTTAAGATCTCAACGTAAAATGCGCTAAGTCGTTCCATACGTCTGTACGAGTTGCTGCGAATGGCGCTGAATCGACTCTCCACGGTTTTCGTGTACACTCTCAGCTACGGATGCTATATTTTCTTCATGCATGCTGGACGTGATCTATTCGGCGGAATATTAGTCAATAATTAATTGGGGTCTCAAGATGTGTGATAGAGACTCGAATAGTACGCTCAGTAGGCCGATTCTGATCACCATAACTTCAGCAAAGCGCTCGAAACACATTCTTTATAGAACGTGACGTATGTAAGGCTTTCCATGAGGAAATGCCTAACAATACTGACCAATAAATACATCAGAGGTTGACAGGACTCACACGTGATCTATCAAAAAGAGACTATTGACTTTATTGGCTTTAATTCGCCATTATTTTTTTATTGGTTTTCAAAGCCTTGAAAAAGCAAATTTTTTTATTTATTAATTTTCAAAACTTAAGACTGATCAACTGGTATAGTTTGTTCGATTCACTACTCTCCAATACTTCGAAATGAAGACAGTTAAAGAGTGCCACAACCTACCTAACCACAACTACCTACCTAAGTTATGGAAAACTTATATATTTCGAACATATTACTTAGTATGTTTTGGATACCCCTAATGCCAATGCTGTTGTCGGTAAAAAAATGTATAATAATTGATATCAAAATAACGCATTTTAATATCCGATAGTTCTTATAGAAAAAAATCGTTTTTTTTTTTATCATTATTAGCATTACTGCTGAAAAACAAGACAAACAAATATACACCCATGCAAAAATATATGGTATGTGCCGGTTGATAATATCGCCTTTGGCCAGCGATAGCGGGCGTCAAAAATGTTATTTAACCATCAAGCGACGCGCTCGCAATTACCAAGGCGATGATTAATGTGCCGGATTTAGCTCATTGAATGGCTGAGCATCGCAAAAACTATATATATGTATATATATACATAATTTTATGTATGCCATTAATGTGAGAATGCAGACATACGCGTATATATAAAATATATTTAAATATAAATACCATTACTGCTTCGCTCTCCGCCACGTTTGCTCCGCACAAGCTCGAAGAAAGCGTGCGCGCTCTGTTTAATGAGCGATAAATTTTTACTGATGACTTTGCGCTGACAAAAGCAATTTTAATTAAAGAATAATTACGCGACAGTTTCATGGCTCTAGGAATCATTACCTACATACAGATCTACAGCGCGGAACATTTTGGTAGTGGTCAAAAGCAAGGATATTGATGCGTCGGCATTACCCTTTCAGCTTGGCTTTAACTTACTATTAGCTAGAAGCAGGTGTCGCACCAACCAATACGCATTACTTAAAGTAATTTTATAAATATTTCAAGGTTATAAGTTTTTAGGAGAACATAATTTACTATGTGAGGCGTTTCAGCGAAAATATAAGACTTTCTCTTTACCTCTCACTCGGTGAAGATAATATGAA
The DNA here is from genome assembly GCA_027475135.1 of Bactrocera correcta. Taxonomy (NCBI): domain Eukaryota; kingdom Metazoa; phylum Arthropoda; class Insecta; order Diptera; family Tephritidae; genus Bactrocera; species Bactrocera correcta. The sequence continues at coordinate 96,451,117 of CM050326.1, read as the reverse complement.
GCTTCCGAAGCCCATACAAAAAAAAAAAAAAAAAAAACTAGTCGCTGGCTTGTTGTTGTGGTACCGTCCTTTTGGAACCACATATTGCTCAAGTACATTTCATCCAATTCGCGCCAAAACTATTCCGTTATCATTGAGCGGTAGAGAATATCATTCACAGTAACGTACCGGTCTTGATCATCACTGAAGAAGTACGGCCCAAGACGCCGCCGTCACATAAACCGCTCCGTAATTTGTTCGCGATGCAATGCTGACTCATGGAGTATGTGTGAACTCCTGCCTGGTCAATAACGCATTTTATGCTTATACCGGAAGCCATTCAGCCAGAAATGAGGCTCAACGCTGAAAATGGTTTTTCGATGAAAATCGGGATAATTTTCAAGTTGTTGCTCAGCCCAATTTACGAACATACGTTGATTCTGGTGGTCAAGCGGCTTCAGTTCTTGCGTCAATTTGACCTTGTAAGGATGTAGGTCAAGATCTTTTCGCAAAATTCGCCACAACGACGTCCCAGAGATGTCCAACGCTTGAGAACGACGAGTGAGAGACTGATTTCGGTCTTTCTCAAGTGATGCGCTATGGGCAGCAACATTCTCGACACTACGGGCGAAGTGGCACGGGAACAATTTACACTGTGCCTGTGAATTAAAATTAAGACGATCCGAATTTCGGTAGTAAATTTTAATAATTTCGAATCTTTGTTGGATCGTATGTTTTTCAATACTAATATTAAAAAGAGGAAAGATTTGTACCTATTTTTGTATGTTTGTATGTTTGTAATGAATAGGCTCAAAAAGTACTGGGCCAATTTAAAAACTTCTTTCACCAATAGAATGCTACATTCTTCCAATTTGACATAGGCTACATTTCATTTTGAAAAAATTAGAGATCCTTGGTAAAATTTGAACAATGAAACCAAAGGAGTAGAAAAATGAGTCTTAAAATGTCTTTCGTCGAATGCGCTGCCGAAACTATTAGCGATAGAACAAAATATTCTACAACAATATTGAAGAACATCATAATGTTTACAAAGAACTCCGCGGTAGCATATGTCCGACTATTGTAGTTTTGTCACTACAACAACTTTTTTCATTTTAATCTATATCTTTGCTAATATTATAAAGAGGAAAGATTCGTACTTATTTTTGTATGTTTGTAATGAATAGGCTCAAAAAGTACTGGGTCGATTTAAAAACTTCTTTCACCAATAGAATGCTACATTCTTCCAATTTGACATAGGCTACATTTCATTTAAAAAAAAAAAAAATATTTTTATTATTATTTTTATGTTTTAATTTTTCAAAAGTGCCCGCCACTTAAACCATCACAGAAATTGAACATAAATAGACTTACAAACAAACAAATATAACTGTGGGATTTTTTTTTAATACAAATAAAAAGATTTGTGAAAAAAAGTGTTTTATATCCAAATTTCTAAAAAAAATAATTGTCTACCCCGTGCGATGCCGGGACGGGCTGCTAGTCCATGATAAAATAACAAATCTTACTGAAGAGAAATGTCAAAAGAGTGGAAAGAATATGGCTTCCTTGCTGCCTCTATCTGTTTCCTTTGGAAGAAGTTGTAAGCAGTTTCGTCATCACAATGCACATTTGGGTGAAAACACAAAGTTAAGGTATGAGTTAGAGTTTTTCTGTAGTTTTAATGGTCCAGTTAAGTTATTTTAATAAAGTTTATTTAGCGAAAATTACTAGCAGGATAATATAGCATAGAAGGCAAGAAAAAGTGAAGAAATCACCGTCCGAAACGTTGAGAACAGAGTCCTTTAAGTGTCTCAAACACAGTTCAGCTCATTCAATGGAAGGGAGGCAATGAATATTAGAGGAAGATCTCCGTTTTGTGGATTAGTCCAATAGCATCATACAAGAAGTAACGTAAAATTATTTTGCGGTGGTATAGTTATTGGTAGGCAGTCCAAAAGTCTACTGCTTTTAGGAAAAGAGAAATTGAGAACCATCTTAAGAATGAAGCTGAACTGGTCATGGTAGTAGGCCGGGCAAGTTTTAAGTTAAATTTAAAAATTATAGGAAAACGTATTGTGTAAATTCATATCTACTTATGTTTGATAAGATTTCCACAATTATGTTCAATCACTGATAACTACATATAGTAATTAGTATATGTATGTAATTCTGATAATTATCAATAAGTGAGCATGCTCTTTATTAAGTGTTTTGGAAAGCGGTACTTCTAGGCATTGTTGAAATTCAGTAGCCAATCGTAGATTTCTGATTGCTCATTAACTAGCCTATATGTATGTAGTTCTCAAATATTCATATAATTGCCAGTTTCTCAACAGCAACGATATTATAGGCGATGGTATACTTAGCGTAGATAATGCCTTGATAGCAACTATCCTGTAGGAATGCAAAACAGTTTCGGTACCTACAGTTTTTTGATTTAAAAAAAAAAATGAGTATTTGAAGCATAGCGTTTGAATGTGTGTTGAAGTGTTAATTGCTTTGTTTGGAAAACTTAAATAGTACATCAGAAACTTAAATTGTTGAAATATTCGCCAACTTCGGTACCCTGACATTATTTAAAGACTGTTTCATACAGGAAAATGAAACTGGGAAATAAAGGAATGAACAGATATTAGAAATAACCAAAGGTTTACTTAGTAACATAGTAGAATACTTTAGTATTTGTAACAGGGTGCTCAAACTAGTGTAGATGATATTTTGTACTCTAACTACAGACCAGTATAGAAAACTTTTGAAATCAAAAATAATAATAGTAGGCTGAAATCCATTGGAAAAGAGGATAAACCAAAAAAAAAAATTATAATAATAAAATACGAAAACGGCGATCTGAGGAAGAGTAAGAAGTAAAGTAGAATAGAATGCGTTGGTTGAATTTTTAAGGGTTGAAAACGGCTTAACTCGATTTCTCGCGAAACTACGAATCTTATAGAAAAACTTTATCAAAGTTATAGATAATAAAAATATCTACAACTTTTGCCTTGACAGCACAAAATTTATGTGAAAAACTAAAATAACCAATTCGCCAACTTCGGTTTTTATTTTTCTTGGGTTTTAATTTTTCTCTTTTACAAATGAACAAAAAAATTAAAGAAATGTGGTTTATTTTTTATTTATTTTTATTTTTGTTTTTTGATTTCGTACTTATGTATATTTATTTTCATCTTCTTCTTCTTTATTTGCGTAGACCCCGCTTTCACATTATAGCCGAGTTTTCATTTTACTTCGACTTAATACCAGAAAACTACCCTTATTTGTCAACGATAATGCTCACGATTCGAAAGTTATATGTACCTCCAGTATAACATTATTTCCTACTGGGTTTTGCTTTGGCATTACTCCTTTAGTAAATGAGAAATTAATGAAGCTTATCAGTGAATGACTATAATTACGCTATCAGAAACAGAAGCAGTCAATGTAGACGCGCAGACTCGTGTGAACGACCACAACAGTTATATAATGCCTAATGGTCTGCATTAGTAAACGCATTTATGTATATATATATATGTATTTATACACCACGATAATCCACCGTCGCATACTACATTGATTCTTCGTGACTTTTCACTGATTTTTAACCAATATCGTGCCAGCAACCATCGTTTTCGCCTGACTTAGCTCCGTGTGATTTCTGGCTATTCAGGAAACTCAAACAACCGCTTCGGAGAAACCGTGTTGAGGCAATTAAAGACATTAAAAGTGAAAAGACTATTCCGGAAATTGACTTTAACAACTGTTTCGAGGGTTGGAAAAGACATTGGCATAAGTATATTGGGACCAAGAGGGATTACTTTGAGGGAAACGACATGGATTTTGAAGAATAAATTAAGAAGCTTAAAACTATGAACAAAGTCTTACTATTTTTGCTCACAGTTGTAGTGTAATGAAGATTTTCTGCTATTATTTTGCAGTTACTGTATCTAGATCGCCTGTATTCCTGTATATATGCACACATACATACATACATGCATATGCCTCAGATATTTCTTTTCTGTCAGCGATAACAACTGGTTTCAATAACTCTGTTAGCTGTGGCTGTTAGATTCTTTGCAAAAGCCTCAATGTATGCTAAAAAAATGTTAAATGCATTATCCGATTTTGGGGTAGTTCAATTTCGCAATACTTTTTAATATTGATAGCTGAGTCATTCTTTCTTTAAACTTTTTAGGGACGAACGTAGAGTGACAAACTAAAGGAGGTGATTTTTGAGTGTTAAAAAAGCTATTATACAAATTATTTTATTTGTTAAGGGTATATTTGTACATATTTTAGGAATTCACAGTAAAATGTTTGAAGAAGAAAATTAAATATTTTTATAGTTACTCGCAATTTCAGATGACGCTAAAAACGGTACTCCCCTGCTGTAGTGATTTCGATCTACTCCGTGGTTGATACCGAAAAAAAATATTCTCTTGGAAAGTATTGTCCATGCCCACGGTCGAAAAACGTTCAAAAATTACGAAATAGCGAGGTTTAAAAGACTGAATTTTGTTATATAAATACAGTGCATATTACAGTGCATATCAAAAAGTACCTGGAAATGGTAAATAAAAACGCAAAATATTTGATTATTCATCAATATTTATTTTGTCGCCATTAAAGTAATCCTCAGATGTAAAACACATATTCCAAAAATTTTTCCCAGTCCTCGAAACACTTTTCATAAGCAATCTTTGGCATGCTCTCAATGAATTTTGTTTTATCTCTTCGATCGACAGAAAACAGGTTTCACGGAGCGCTAGTTTCAGCTTGGGGAACAAGAAAGAATCACACTGAGCCAAACCTGGTGAATACCGTGGATGATCGATAGTATTCATTGCTTTTTTGCCTTTAAATTCGGTCCCAATCGTGGTTCGATATTATACTTGTATTGCATTATCACCGTCTATAATCCATGAATTGTTCTTTCACAATTCCGGCCATTTCAAGCAATCGCCTCAATACGACCAAATAGCAGTCCTTATTGATCCTCTGCCTTTCCAGAACACATTCATGATGCACCAAACCACAAATATCGGAAAAAAAAAACAATAAGCACCTTGATTTTGAGCGACTTTGATTTTTGGTTTTTCCCCTCCATTCCTAGGATCCTGACTTGTTTGTATGTCTAACCCATAAACCCATGTTTCATCAGCAGTTATAAGGTCGTCCATGAATGTGATATTGGAATTCGCGCGATCAAGTATGTGCAAAGAGACCTGTTTACGGCACTTTTATTGAAAAAAATCAACTTGATCGGGATGAGTCGAGTGAGAACAGGTTTCATACAACAAATATACACCAAAATCATTCGAACGGACACGCGAGGAATGTCGAGCTCTCTTACCATCTCTCTAACACTTGCCTGACTTATTTCAAGTACCATATCCTTCAATTATTTTAATATTTTCATGAGTTGAAGAAATCGAAGATCCTCCAGAATGGCATCTCTTCGACGATCTCTCGACCGCCTTTGAAGGCTTTGTACCACTCGTAGGCTTGACACCCTTAAGACGTAATATGTTATCATAACAAAAACAAACTTGCAGTATTTGGAATGTGAATAATCCTTAAGAACCCCTCGAACTCCTGCGAAAGTGGTTTGCATGCCAAAGGCATTATTGATCAAGGCTATGTCAAGACTGGATCGACCGTAAACATTAATCGCTAGGCCATAACCAAATTATTCTCCAGTTTTATAGTTTCTAACAGCTATATATATTAAACAGCTTAGTGCTCAAGAGCTCCCAGTATGTCAGTTCAAACCGTAGTTTAATGGATTCGTGACCGAATCGGGTATATGTTTTAAACCACTTCTTGCAACAATTTCCATATAGATACCTCAAGTCAAGTCAAGTCAAATCTATGCTTAAAATCAGTAAATTAACGCTTGACCGCGAACTTGTAGTAGTAATGGATATATGAGAAGTCAGACAAACAGAATGATGTTGCCCAGATGTAGTTCTGTTTCTGTTTCTGTTCTTTAATTGCCATAAAAGTTGCAAATTAACATGTTATTAACATGCAACTTTTATTAACTTTTCTGTATTGAAAATAAAATAAAATGTCTATACGTCTATAGAATATATTACGACGAACTTTACTCTGTCAGATTCTTGTGAATTCAATTACTTTCTTCTGGTTGACATTTCTTTGAATTCATTCGGATTACTTGCTACCTTGTGGCAGAAGCCCCATGTTTTCACTTTAATTTTAACTTTTACTTTCATATATTCGATTTTAAAATTCATTATCTACACATACAAATGTATGTATATGCATGTATATGTACATATAAAAATGTGTGTACTTACATTCTCACAAGCATGTACTTTTGCATCTGTCACATATGGCGTCGGTCTGGGTGTCAGCTCATCACCCATCTGTCATCCATCAGCCGCTAAGGTCATACATACAGGCGTTTTTAGGCTGACATTCAGTCAGTCCGTCAGTTAGCCAGTTAGTGCAACAATGTATGCATGTTGGCGAATATCCGGATGCGGCTAGAGGCTCTAGCTTTGTGTACGTTTGAAATTTAGTTGATACATTGTGACAGAACTGGGCCAACAAAAATAGCCAAAAATTTGTTATCGCCACAGCTGTGGAATGTATGTGCCTATAAATGAGTGGATGTGCTTGGAAATTATGGTGTCTGGATGTGATTTTATGTTTGCCATAATTCACAGCTGCTTGCCAATTATCCAACGCCGGCGCATTGTTGCCAATTTACGTTGTTTGTATAGAGCGCAAAGTGGCAACTTAATCAGGGACCCTGCAACAATGGATTTATTTGACGATTCTGAAAATAATGGTCGCAAACAATTGTGCTTAAGTATATATAATTTTCAGTTCTCTACAGTTCTCCGTCAGAGCCTGAAGAGTAAGTCTGCTGGCTCGAGTCGTGGAATGCAAATTTCGACCACTTTTCGCAACAATTGGGACCGCATGTCAGCAATAACACACCGAATATTTTCTTCCAAGTCTTCAATTGTCTCGGAATTATCTGCGTAGACATGTGTCTTTACATAATCCCACAAAAAATAGTCCACGAGAGTTAAAAACTTGCAGACCGGAGACCTACAGTTCCACGAAGCGAAATAATGCGCTCACCAAAAGTTTCCTTCCACAAATTGATTGTTTTGTTAGTTGTAGGCATACATACGTCTAACGCTCTCTCGTTGAGAACCAAAGGTCGTACACATCAAGATCCAATTTAGGCACGAAAAAGACAATAATCATGGCGCTATAGGGTTCCCCACTGATTATAACATTATGCCCAGCCAAATTGTTCATAGAGTGGATGGGAACATCATTCGGATCTTTTTCAATACTCTGCTGTACAGCAGTGATAGCGTCTTCGGTAAACGCGGTAAGAAACTGATCCAAGGTTGCTCAAATTACCGAAGCTCTGAAGTGCGGTTATGTTGACAGAATATTGGACCAGTATTTTGGTAATAATTTTACACGATTTGCTAACCTTGTACTGAAGTAAGCCTGTTCATTATTAGTTGCGAGCAAAACTGAGTATAAATTGAGTAAAGACTATCGAAATAATCAACTCCAAAAAGCCTGAAAGGACCTATCACTTAAAAGCAACGTGTCGTAGCTTTTGGTGCAACCATTCGTAAGCGGTTTTCTAAATTTCGTAGCTGTCATATAACGATGCTATGTTATCCAAAAATTATTTTCTTCTTTCCTCATCCTCGGCTTCTCGCAGCAGGAACTGCTTCGATACTCTCACAGGTGGAGTGTTTTCATCTATTCGGATGGCACGACCTAGCCAGCGTAGCCGCTGTCTCTAATTCGCTGAACTATGTCAATGTCGTCGTATATCTCGTACATCTCATTGTTCCATCGACTGCGGTATTCGCCGTCGCCAATATGCAAATGACCAAAAATCTTCCGTAGAATCTTTCGCTCGGAAACTCATAACGCCGACTCATCAGATGTTGTCATCGCCCATGCCTCTACACCATGTAGCAGAACGGGGATTATCCGTGACTTGTAGAATTTGGTCTTTGTTCTTCGAGATAGAACTTTACATCTCAAATGCCAACTCAGGCTAAAGTCTGTTGGCAAGAGTAGTTCTGCGTTGGATTCTGTGTCTGACATTGTTGTTGGTGTTAATAATGATTCCAAGATAGACGAAATTATCTACGACTTCGAAGTTATGACTGTCAACGGTGACGTGGGAGCCAAGTCGCGAGTGCAACGACTGTTTGTTTGATGACAGGAGGTATTTCGTCTTGCGCTTATTCTTTACCAAACCCATTTACTTCGATTCCTTATCTAGTCTAAAGAAAGCAGAACTAACGGCGCGGATGTTGAGGCCCATGATATCAATGACATCGGCGTTAGCCGGCAGCTATGTAAATACTCTTATGGAAGATTGTATCTCCTCGATTCAGTTCTGCAGCTCGAATTATTTTCTCCAAGAGTAGAAGCAGAAGACGCACGATATGGAGTAGACTTGTCTGAAACCTGGTGGAGCTGTTGGTATTGCTCAACATCAGTTTACACAGCTATAGACAGCTCTCAAAAGCAGCTTTGAAATCGACGAAGAGGTGGTGTGTGTCGATCCTATTTTCACTGGTCTTTTCCAAGATTTGGGAGATGGTGAATATCTGCTCTGTTGTTGATTTTTCCATAAGGTAGATGTTTGCAGTGTAAAAAGAAAGAAAATACTTATCTCAGCCATGTTTCTATAGTGGCTCTAAAATACTTTGAGGTTAAGTAGTTTCTGAAAATATGCTGATGACAAAACCTCGGTTTCCAAGATAGTCGGTTCAACGTAATTGGAACAGAGTCGGACATTCTCCCAATAATATTTTTGCCGCTACAACAACAACATATGCAAAACCTACAGACCTTGGGTGAATTCAAACTTGAAATTACGTGTTTCAAAATTTCCTCCACTCGAGTTTAGCGGTTATTTGGTAACACTCTCCACATCAAAGCTTATGCATATATGTATGTGTAGGCTTTAAATTTGCATGCGTACTTAAAATTTATGCGCATTTATGTATATTTTAGGCGAAATTTGCCTATTTTAACATTGCCGACACCAATGATTTGGTTATTTTAGAAAGACTCACAGCTGCCACACGTAGTTGGAAGCTGCCTGCGAGCATAAGGAATTATTCAATGAGACTCAACAATCTCAACAATGAGCAAGAGAATAACGCCAATAACAAAAACAACAATATTAGCTACAACTACAAATACAACAAGCGTCAATGTTCAAATCGCTGGCAAGAACTTCGTCTGGCGTTTTGTGGCGAGGGCGTATATACTTGTACATACATATTATAAATACACAGCTACATATTTACATGCACATGAATACCAACACATTTGCATTTGTTTGCCTGTGTGGTATACCTGTGCTGTGATTTTATCGCTGCTGCTGAAAAATCAATAAATCAATGAGATCTTCTACGTATTTGCATTTCCAAAATAAACGCAAAATGGAAGTGCCAAGGGGCAGCCAGTCACACTCAGCCTTAAGTTGCAGACAATGGCAAAGACAAGCAGATAATGGAGAGCAGCGCGGGCACAAATGAATACAGTTAAAATATTCTATGCTTATCAGGTGGCAACGTCCGTTATTTCCGCTGTAGCACCATTTTCTTTTGAATGGGAAATTGAAATGCTTTAAAGCTATTTGAGACATGCTCCGACATTAAAGCGTTATCTTGACAGGCGATCTGCCAATTTATTAGCATTTAAGTAGTTAGTTGAGTTAGTTGTATGCAAATGTCCGTTAGTTTTCCCAAATATATGTACATACATTGATTATTTATGGGCAGTGGAGAGTCACTTATATGAATTGGAATTTTATTGATTTATTTTGAACGTTTTAAGGTGAGTCACCCTGTGATCTAACCAAACGTTTTCAAATGTCGTATGTTGAGTAAATTTTAGAGTTTATTACTAGTGATTTCAATTTAAAATATTTCTTGTAATAATGTCTCATACATAAGTGAAATTAATAGTGCCTGAGGGTATACGCCAGCATAGGGTGTTAGAAAATAGTTTTTTTTTTGTTTATAGTAGACTTTGACGTCCTGAAAACAGCATTGAAATGAATTTTTCTTATCCAATCAGCAAGTATCAAAGCGTTTGGTTAAGTCTGCTGAAGCATGTTAAGCCTTAAGAGCTGTTTTTTCTCTCAAGCCCTTTTTTCTAGTCGTCCGATGATGATGTTCGCAGACTATCGCATGTATATTTATAACGCAGTTTTCAATAACAGCGTCACAAACTTTTTTCTGAATATTTGAATTCGAACTCGACTTATTTTGCATGGCCATCATGGACACGCTTGCCGAGGTCCAGAGCAAATTTTCCATGGTTTTCAAGCATAAATCGGCCGATACTGCTGCAATTTCACGTTCGATATCCGTCGAAGTACATCAATCGTCACTGGCTTGTTGGCTTAGACCATAGACAGAATACACACACAGAAAATAGTCTAACGGCGTCAAATCGCAAGACTGAGGCGACCAATTAGGTGGGCCATTTTGTAAGAAAAAACGCTCAACAAACTTGGTTTTCAATAAATCGATTGTAACATTCGCTGTGTGGCTTGTAGCGCCGTCCTGTTAGAACCTCTTATTTTCCAAGTCCATATCACCCAATTTGGACCAAAAATTCTCGGTTATCATTGAGCGGAAGCGATGCCCATTCACCGTAACGTTCCTTTCTTGATCACCAACGAAGACGTACGGCCCAATCACGAGTACTTACGAAACAGTGCTCATGGTTCCGAAGTCGGTTCGGTATCCGCGAATATTCATTAGGTCGCTTACATTTGCCAAAAGTTCGTGTTGAAGTGTGATATCTCACCATCCATTCCGTTAGTGTTTTGGGTTCAATAAAAAAAGCATCCGTTAAAAACTCTTTATTACAAACTTTCTTTGATTTCACTAAAGAATTGAAGCTTTAAATTATTATATTTGTAGTTTTTGTTTTATAGGGTCACCTATCGGATAAATTTTTGCGCGGATTTCGAAATACGATTGTTTCAATACTCAACTTCAGGACGTTTGTTTCAATGGCTTCTTATATGACAAGATTCATAACAAGAAACTCTGCCAATCGCATACAGATCAGATGTTTGGAGTTCCAAGGACTGTAGTTTCATAAAAACACCTTTTTCCAGCAACAATATTTATCTCTAACTTTTTCAACTTTGAAGACACTGTTAGATATATAACTTACTTCACTTGAGTAAATTTCATAACACCCAAATTCCTTTCAGTCTTTAATGGAAACCGCCATAGCAATAGCGAGCTAAATGAGTTGAATGCAGAATTACATAAGTCAGACATTCTATCGCCCTCACTTTTATATCTACCACCTCAGCGTTTTAGCCGCGTCCATAAAAGCGATACTTTGTCGCCAGTTGAAAATAGCAAGTTCGAAAAGCTCAATTTTTCATCAGTGGATTTTTCCAGGGTAGAGAAAAGCAGTATATAATAGCTTAACTTAGGAATACTACTTTCACTTCATAAACACAAGATTACCGCTTAACTGATTAAGCTGACCTTGTTATAAAGTTAGCAATTTTTACCCACCTAACGCCCTAACGAATATTTCGTTGGAGTTTGCTGAATAGCCAGAAGTCATATGAGGCTAAATCAGGCCAATACGGTGGTTGCGGCACGATCAAAAATTTGAAGAAAACTCAAAAAAAAACTCATACTGCATTGACTGCAACGGTGTATTATCGTGGTGCAAAAACCTAGAGTTGTCGGCCCATAATTCCGGCATCTTTTTACGAATAGCTTCTCGCAAACTCAAATGGTATTCCTTGTTGATAGTTTGGCTGGTCGAAATGAATTTGGAGTGCACCACACCTCGATACTTGAAGAAAACTGTCATCTTAATCTTGAGTGTTGACCTTCTTTGACGTGGTTTTTCGGCTGTGGCTCACCTTTGCCACAATATTCGACCGAAGATCGTCTGTTTTCGGGTCGCAAGCATAGATCCCATACTCATCGCTAGTAGTAATACATTTCATGATATTCTGATAGTCGGATAGCATTGTTTCACAGACGTTAACGCGACGCTGTTTTGCGTAAAAATTTAGTAATTTAGGAACCAATCCAATGCTTTCACTTTTCTTAGGCCAAATTATCTTTCGAAATGGTTTGCACTGATCTTTCCGATATCCTTACAATGCAAATAAAATCTCTCACTGTTAATCGTCGATTCGCAAGCACCAATACCTTTATTTTTTTGAGCAACAGTCGTTGTTGATAACCGTCCTAGGACTGGTTCGTCGTCAAGGCGTTCTCCAGTTGAATAATTTTTACCAATCAAAAACACTTGCTGGCGACAAACGATTATTACCGAAGGCCTTTTCCAAAACATTCTGAACATTCTGACACCCGAAATTTCATTCCGCACACAAAATTGAATGGAACTTCTTTGTTGAGTAGTTTCACTCATCGTAAAAATCGCCGAATGCACTTTATGCACTTTAGAAAGGCAAGAGGATAGGTACAGATGTCACTGACAGTTATACCAAACTAGCAAAAAAATATCGACCGATGGGTTTTCGTGAGAAATTGAAATTAAAAAGTCTTCTTTTTGCCCGCAGTGGTAACGGGTGGGCCATCTAACGTTTTAAATTTGAATTATCTATATTTCCACATTGGAAACGTCAAATACCCTTCGGAAAGTGACAGATATTAAGTGAAAGGTCTGAAATTTACGAAATAGGTCTCTATTTACTAGAAGAAAACTGGGAAATGTTGAAAACTTTTTTCCAAAGTGGTAAGTCTCCAATCCATACAATTTTACCGAAAAATCATCTTATCGGACGAGGCTCATTTCCAACGCGATGGTTACGTTAACAAGCAGAATTGTTGCAACTGGGGCACAGAAAACCCGCACGTAATCGTCGAGAAGCCAGTGCATCCTGCACGAATCACTGTATGGTGCGGATTTTGGTCTGGTAGAATCATCGGCCCATTTTTCTTCGAAGAAGGAACCCCGTAACTATCAATAGTGAGCGATATCGCGCAATGTTAACCGAATTTTTCTTCAAGCAAATTGAAGAGGAAGACTTGGACAACATTCGGTTCCAGCAGGACGGCGCTACGTGCCATACAGCAAACGCTATACTCAATTTTTTACGCCCTATCTTCGAAAATCGCATAATCAGCAAAAAAGGTGATGTGAATTGGCCTCCCAGAAGCTGCGATTTAGCATCGTTGCACTATTTTCTGTGGGGAGCTGTTAAAGATAAATGTTACGCCAACCATCCAGAAACAATTCAAGATCTAAAGTACGAGATTCAAGCTGCTGTAGCTGCCATAAGGCCTGAAACCATCGAGAAAGTACTCCAAAATTGGGTGCATCGGATAAGCTACTCAGCCGTTGTGGTCATTTGTCCAAAATTGTCTTCCACAAATAAATTTCATAAAACAACCTTTTAAATAAATATTAGATCTTTGAAAAATATCAAACCGTTTTTTTTTTATTGACTTTTTAAATTTAAAATTTTATATGACCCACCCCTTACAAAGACAGAGGATTTTACCTCACTGTTGCCTACGCAATCCAAAATAATCGCACAAATATATCTTCACTTGTGCTTCACGTCAGCATATATACACATATGTATGTTTAAGTACCATAAAGTTATGGTTCAATATAGAAAAATGCTTACTTTTAGATATGTTTTGATTTAGTTGAAAATGAACTTCAACTATTTCACTTCGTTTAATGCCTTTTTAAATATGGATATAGGCCAACTTGTATTTTAACCTCTATTCAAATAAATATGCCGTGCATGTACATATGTAATTGTATGAAATAGTTAGCACTTGTAGCGGTTTTTGATTCAACTGGCGCCTGAGTCAACTCTTATCGCCAGTCAATGGCACTTGTTATGAACGCACGTATGCCCACTCGACGCTTAACCTTATTCGTTGCGTCCAACAAACGGCTTTTATACTTCTAATACTAATGTATACATATGTATGTATGCGCGCGTTCGTATTAACTCTAGGTACTTTGGTAAATCCGCACACAGTTGTTGTAATTTCATATACGACATCCTGCTGTTTTTACTACTCGCACCGCCCATGCGTCCCAGTGGCGCGACTATTTCATTACTATTTCATATAAATGGTTGGCGGGAGTCAAGCCATCCATAGTGCACGAGCGTAAAGAGTCCCCGAAGACGGAAGTGCATACACTTCTATTTACGCTTAGCTTCATTTGCTAGTTTGCTTTCCTTCTGGTTTCGGTCGTTTCCGTTTGCCTGTTTATTGCGAAAACGTGAATAGGGCGTCGCCAACGCCATTTTGAAGTGATCGGCAATCTTGTGTTGTGCGTCAGTGCAGTAGTGTTGGTCAAGGGTAAAGCCGTGCGATACTGAGTGTGCGGTCAAAGACGAAATTGCCAACTTATTGACAGGAACGGAACGGAATTGCGAAAAGCGATTGGTTTGTGTGTGTTTACTTGTCAACCCACAGCAAATGTTGCTGACAGTCGGTTTGTCACTTGGCGCACCATTCTGCTGTCACACAAGTCGTATTTACAGTTGAGAAGGAAGTTCAAAATGGAAAATAAGTTGAAGATGGTGTGAAAAATATTGAGAGTGCCTAAAAGGGTTCAGTTGAATGAACAATTATATTATTTTTTTCTATTTTATTTTTTTCACTTTTGATGTTATGAAGTTGCGCTTTGACTTACATACATACCTATATTTATATTTATTAAATGCTTGATATCCATATGCTGAGGGGGTTTAGTCATAAAGTATACAATCAAAAAGGGTTCAAATATTCATATGCGAAAATTATTGCAAAATATGTAAATATAATAAACTAGCAGCCCGTCCAGGCATCGCACGGGGTAGACAATTATTTTTCTTTCGAAATTTGGATATAAAACACTTTTTTTCACAAATATTTTTATTTGTATTAAAAAAAATCCCACAGTTATGTTTGTATGTAAGTCTTTTTATGTTCATTTTCTTTGATGGTTTAAGTGGCGGACACTTTTGAAAAATTAAAAAATAAAAATAATAATAAAAATATATATATTTTTTTTTTCAAAATGTAATGTAGCCTATGTCAAATTGGAAGATTGTAGCATTCTATTGGTGAAAGAATTTTTTAAATCGGCCCAGTACTTTTTGAGCCTATTCATTACAAACATACAAACATACAAAAATAGGTACAAATCTTTCCTCTTTATAATATTAGTATAGTATAGTAAATTATGAAAAAAAGACAAGCAAGGTCTTACACTAAAGATTCGATACAACTAATATAACTTTGATCGTTCAGTTTATACGGCAGCTTTTTGTGGTGGTGGTGGTGGTTGTAGTGGTCCTATATCGGCGCCTCGGGTGTTTAAA
This sequence comes from Bactrocera correcta, assembly GCA_027475135.1. Classification (NCBI taxonomy): domain Eukaryota; kingdom Metazoa; phylum Arthropoda; class Insecta; order Diptera; family Tephritidae; genus Bactrocera; species Bactrocera correcta. The sequence continues at coordinate 96,435,759 of CM050326.1, read as the reverse complement.
AATTTAGATAAATACTTAAAAACTAACAGACGTATATACTGGCGAATAACCAGAAAGAATGACATACATACAGACATAGCTCAACTCAGCTCATCATGCTAGTATTATATATATATATATATATTATTTATAAGGCCTCCGAAATTTCTTTCTGCTTTTTTGTAAACTTAATATACCCTGCCTGTTTTTCTTCGGGGCTTTTGCTTATGATCTTTGCGATCCTGCATGTCTTTAAGGCATTCCATTCCTTAATAATGTGTCTGTCTTTCGGAAATTTCATTGTGTATGGCATTTAATGACTTCAGTATTTCTTGTACTAGTTCTATAGCCAGACGGATGACGCTTTTGACAATCTCATCAGCTGCTTCGTTTCCGAGAATTTCTTTATGGACTGGAATTCAGTATATTTGCAGCCGCTTTCCGTCAGCCACTATAGTCTCCATGTTTCAAAGGACATTCTCTGACGTAATGTGTTGCAAGATGATTGCCTAATATTATTTGCCGCCTGGGTTTCGACATATATATATTCATCGCCTTTATGTTGTTTTCAGCATTATTAGCTGGTTCAGTCAGCTTTTCTGACCGCCTGAAATATACTGTGGTATTCTGGAAGCTTCAAGGGTCACTTAAGGGGTTCACTTCATCAGCCATTTTTGATCCGTCTGTGTAGATGCCGAAACTTCAGTTGGCGATTCTTATGCTTTTGCGTCTTCTAGGGTGACTTGAAGCATTTTCTCCCAAATATAGCGTGAGGGTATGTAGTTTATTATATTCACCAACCACCTGCTTATTGAACTAAACCCGAAGGCTCTTGGGAAGAGTTCGCCTGGTGCCCCCAATCTTATACCTAATTTGACTGCAAAGCTTTCCACTGCAATGTCGATGATGGTAGAATAAGCAACCTTTCTAGTGCAGCCGTTGGAGTGGATCTCAACTATCCCGTTATGAAAAGAACAGTAAGTTGATGTATCTGCTCCTACGGTTTTCTTTATAAGATTTTGCTGACAGCACCGTGGAACAAGATTGGCTTGACTACCGCTGTGTAACACCAATGCTTGAGATCACTTGATGAGCTCCCTGTAGAAAATAGCATCTTCTTACGTGATTAAATGTTTTGATTTACTTAGTTCTTTTGTTAAAACAGAACCTGACCCGAAGCGACGGCACTTAAGCCATCATTCGGGTTATGGGACCCCAAGCGAGGTACAACAGCCTCTTGGTTTTGACAAAAAAAACGAGTTTACACACTGCCTAATTTAATTTCGGAGAGATACTTTGAGCAGTAAACGATATCCCATAATATCGACCTTATGACTCGATATACAGTTAAGTAATGCCCTTACGAATAATAATCCTTCGAGTATACTCTGCTTTTTTCGGTTCCGCTTTCTTAATTTCTGTTGGTAGTCTAAGTATAAATCTTTGGTCTTTCTATTATCCAACTTTCTCTTCTTCTTCTTTATTGGTGTCGACACGATCCAGTCGTACCTCCATTTCGATGTTTAGCGCCAATTGGAGACTCCAAGTGTATCCAGGTCCTTATCCACCTGATCTTACCAACGGAGTAGGAAAACTATGAACTATGTCAATGTCGTCGTATATATCATACAGCTTATCGTTTCATCGACTGCGGTATTCGCCGTGGCCAACGCGCAAAGGACCATAAATCTTTCACAGAACTTTCTATCGAAAACTCGTAACGTCGATTCAGCTGATGCAGGGCGAGAATAATAAGTGACTTATATAGTTCTGTTTTTGTTCTTCAAGAGAGCACTTTACTTCTCAATTGCCTACTCAGTCTAAAGAAACCACCTATTGGTGCAGTTATTCTGCTTTGGATTTCTGGCTGACGTTGTTGTTGATGTTAATACTGTCTCCAAGATAGACGAAATTATCTACGACTTCGAAGTGGGAGCTAAGTTGCGAGTGCGACGACTGTTTGTTTGATGACAGGTGATATTTCGTCTTGTTCTCGTTCGCAACCAGACTCATTCGTTTCGCTTTCTTATCCAGCCTGAAGAAAGCAATATTACCCGGGCGGGTGTTGAGACCAATCACATCAATAACATCGGCATTGTATACTCTTATAGAGGATTGTACCTTCTCTATTGAACTCTGCAGCTCGTATGATTTTCTCCAGCAAGATTTACCTGTCTGAAACCTCGCTTGATATCGAAAGGCTCGGAGAGGTCCCAGATCCGGAGTTTTTCGATGTTGCTCAACGTCACCTTACACAGCCTTAAAGCTGAAGTTACCGGTCACCATTATTTGTGGTCACATATTTTTTGCCGGTAGCAAAAGGCTGTAACCGCTAGCAGCCCAAATGTGTATTACTATTGACTGCGGCCTACATTTGAGTAATGATCTGTGAGGCAGGATTTTGGGAATGATATGCTCGTATCATAAATTTAGTCTCAAAACTCATCTTCACACAGCGACCATAGGATCCACCGCCATATTATATGATTTTGTGGGTTTGCTTCAAATTTTCGTTAGTACTTTATTTATACATATATATACACCATACACATTATGTACATTAAGTAAGCACGCTACAAAGTAAACAAAGTTATGTACTCTTAAGCTAAATATGCGAGTAAACTCTGATGGTTTCGCTTGTTGCTGGCATAACAATGGAGAATTCCAAGTATCCCCGCAGTGAGACTGTATTTAGTGGTTTTCTCGCTGAGAGTATGTGTACATACATACATACATTTCCATTTGCATGTGTCGAAGCGCCAACGCATTTTTCAATTTCTCCGTGACAGCAGACAAAAATTCAAAATTTCGAGCAACTTCTCTCTAAGAAGTAAACAACTCGCTGCAAATGGCATCGTAACACAATTATTTTAATGTGATTTTTGTTGCCATTTTCCAGATAAGTCACACACAAGTGCTTTAAGTGCATTAGCAAAGAGCGAGGGATACCCAAAGGGCGTATAATTTTCAACGCACTGTACTTACATACATATATGTACATTAGAGTGGGTCAATTTGTATGGAGCAAAAAAAATGCACCAAGCGGTTATCAAAATCGTAAACTGCGATGAATTCTAAGAAAATTTGCCCAAGAAACCATGGCTCTAAAATCAAAATGGAGCCTCCGGTTTTTAACGAGAAACTTTTCATTTTGTTTTTTTTTTTTTTTTTTCAATAAATGAAATGGAAAATACATAGTAACAACTACTGGAGCCGAAAACATCAAGCTGTGACCGTATACTTGCAATTTTGAGAAAGTGCTCTACACAAATTTAAAGCATTCAAAAATGTTATTGAATCTTTTAAGAAAACTAACAGTAGTGGTTATGTCTGGATTTGTTCGAAATGAAATGTAAATCGCACTTGCATTTTCCAATATAGAATAACTTGTTCATAGTCTTGATAAATGCGGTGTATTTTTTAGATGTAGACGTGCCTTTTGTTTCTTTAAAATATTTATTCAGCAAGATTTTCAGCTTGCTTATTACGGTTTTCTTCGTCATTATGCCAATATTCAATTTGCTCCAAATTTCAATCAATTTATCCGCCACTTGTGGAGTAAAAGATGCGTACGAAAACATTTTATTTCTATTTTTAGACCGACCACTCAAAAAAAAAAATATTTTAAAACATCGCGGCAAGTTGGTAAGTTTAGTTCGTGTAAATCACTTGGCAAACCAAAAGCACTAAAATTTAGATCTGACATATGCTTCAAATATGATTCCGAGAGATTTGATAATGTAATATCTTTAGCATAAGAACTAATTGATATAGGAGATGACTCCATAATTAAAAGACGCTTAAGTTTTGCTTTAAAATGTTAGAATCGCAAAATCAGAGGCGCACTCTTCTTTCTCGAGTAAAAACTTCTAATTGTAATATTGTGTCAAAAGAATTTAAAACGATGGTTTCGGAAACAATTGCTTTATTAGTAATTCATCAGCGTTGCTTTGCTTTCTCTGAGAAGTTGATAAAATCATAGCAAACAAATAAAATTAAAAAAAAAAACAATTGCAAATCAAAGAAACAATCGACAGTGTAACAGAAATTGGAATGATTTGATTTTTTTTTAATAAATGAAAAGGAAAACAGTAAAACTACTAGAGTCGAAAACATAAAGCAGTGACCGTACAGAAAAATACCGTTATATGGGAGGTGGCCGTAGTTTTTGCCCAATTTTAATCATTTTCATAATCTCACCTAACTAGGTACAATCTAAAATGTGTACCAAATTTAGTCGAAATCGATAAAGAAGTTCCAGAGATTTACATACATATGCACTCAAAAGTGGGCGGTGACATGCCAAAATTTTCATATTGTCGAATTTCTGGCTGCAATACAACACCGAATACCAAACTCAAGATGTTTCCCTTCAACAGTTATTAAAATTTCCGATCTTTAGTGTTTTCAAAAATTACCGTTATATGGTAGGTGGGCGTGGTTATTATCCGATTTCAATCATTTTCCAGATATCTCTTAAGTAGGCATTGTGTAATATGTATACCAAATTTGAACGAAATCGGTGGGGATGTTCCAGAGATATGCATATGAACTCATAAGTGGGCAGTGCCACGCCCCCTATAAAAAATTTCTGTAATGTCGAATTTTCTGCTTAAATACAACATCACATACCAAATTTCAGCAAATTAGCTTCGGTAGCTACAAAACAAGCAAACAATCGACAGTGGAATAGGAATTGGATTTTTTTTTTTACAAAATACAATATACGAAATTTTCTCGCTAAAAACCGGAGGCTCGATTTTCATTTTAGACCCATGGTTTCTTGGGCAAATTTTCTTAGAATTCATCGTAGTTTACGATTTTGATAACCGCTTTGTCAAGAAAAAAATTGACCCACTCTAATGTACATATACAAATCCATGTGTTTGCCTAAGAATTTCAATATTTGTCTCCAAGAACACATTAGCTCCAGAAGTGAACTTGCATTTTTTGTAGAGTTGAGTAGCGTTGCGTGGTAAATGTGTTGAAAGTCATCACTTTTCCCCTAAAGTATACTCCTAGTTGTCTGATTTTGAATATGTTCTGGATTAGCTTGTTTCATACTTTGTTTATTTTTATAATCTGACTCTCCAGATTCTTTATACTATATATATGAAATCAAAATCCATACGGTTTTGGTATGGTCCCCTTTGGAGCACTTAAGAAGAGGAACTAGGCATCCTAATTTAGTCCATCGTCTGCCATAAAATTTGTATACCCTTGCAGAGATCCCATTTCCCGCGCAAACGTTTCCTTTCAAACTAATATAAATGCAATAGTTGCAAAAAATAATAATAACTGGGTTATACTCGTATGTAGTCCTTTGTGAAGCCATAGAAAAAGAGTACTGCTATTTTCGATCTTATAAGTTAGCAAAACGAACAAAGACCAAATTCAAGTCACTTCTCAAACCCGTCCTGCTATATGGTACAAATGCATAGACGATGACAACATCTGATGAGTCGGCGTGACAAGTTTTTCGATAGAAACACTCCAGCTCTGAGAGTACTCGAAGCAGTACCCGCCGTGGGAAGCAGAAGAAAACCTCCACACCGTTGGAGAGACCATGTAGAAGTTAGCAAAGCTCTTAGTGGCCAACATAAATTTCCATACTCGCTCAATTTCCTTTCCTATCAGTTCGGTGGAATGCCTGAATGTATGCGATCCCAAGTGTTTAAGCCTTGACTTCCCAAACGCGGGAGAATCAAGAAGGAAGTGTTAAGATGTTTCCATATCATCTTCTTCCATACAACTTCTGCAGCTGGCGTCTGGTAAGGGCAATGGTCTGCTAAAACCCCCACACTAGGGAGCGGCTGGCTTCACTGATGGCTAAGAGTTTCCTAGAACTTTTGCGATCGACTTTGCGCCAAAAGGATTTTTGCCTCTAGTCCAGCGCTGGCCAAGCTCCTGCAAAGCCCAGCTATCGAAATCATCGTGTTTTACCGGAGCACCGACCCGTTGTAATTAAAGTGATAGTGGTTCTGGGTGCCTTTCTTTGTTAAGCATCAGTTTTACAGTTGCCTGCTATTCCGCTGTGGCATGACATCCATACCAGTCTCGTCACGAAATGACTCGATGTTATTGGTAAAGAGGTTAGATATTCCATGGCTTACGTTGAACACACTGTTAATGAGTTCAAGGCTAGTATCGCTGCCCTGCTATCTGAGTGGATGGTCACTCTCTCAAGTAGATTACACTCTAACCTCGGCTTGGCAAACACTGCAATAGTTGGGAAGTTGATGGAAAACTCCTGACAGTAAACCGCTCCACCAACCTTTCCCCCAGGCTTTGATCTATCCATAAAGAAGCTCACTGTTCCTCTAAACCATAACTACGCCTACATCTCGTTTAGTACCCCAGATATCTTTAATCGGGGAAAACTGAGTCTAAAGCTAAAGGTGAAAGCTTCGTCTTACCCATAACAACTATACAATTATATTGCCCTCGTCTCTCAGTCTATCTAAAGGCTTTATTATATTTGGCATGCTTTCTAATAAATTTCGTTGCAAATGAATCGACATTATTGAAACTTTTGTATTACTCAAAATGAAGTCCATTTGGTGTTTGGAAGCGAAATTAATTTTATTATGTAAGATCTGTTATCTAAACGAGAGTCTGCGATAGTTATATTTCGCAATTGTAGAATTTGATATAAGAATATCGAAAAAAGAAAACAAATATTTTGTATTTTATATGATAAAAAAAAAGATATAAAATCGGTCCGCACTTATCGTTGGAAATATGTAATTGTTACTATTAACAAAATGCGTTGAGTCTATCCATAAGAGATGTTGAGATTGCAGATCTTTCTGATACCAACACGACGATTTTCAAACACAGTTACGTTAACTTTTTCGATGTTATTGCGATTAGTGAGGGGTAGAGAAGTTGATGACTTAGCGAACTTCACGGCAATACTTGTGTTGTTGATTCAGGAGGCTCCTCAAAATACTTCTACAACATTTTCATCGATTCCTTGGCTGTGACTCCATTCATTTTTTTTCATAATAAAATCTAAAAATTTATAAAAAAAACATTTAAATATTAGAACTCATTTAACTTTTCTATTAAATTATATTCAAAAAGCCATTAAGTAAATCTAATTGCTTGATTAATAATATATAATTTACGCGTAAAAACCAGAAAGTGATGCATTCACCCAAACCAAACGCAAAGGAACATGAGAAGTTGAGATGATTGAATCTGCAGCTGAGGTTTTGCCTTCGCACCAACTATGAACACTTTAGAAAGAACACACGCTCATACAACGTGAAGAGAGGCAGAGAATGTGCATATGTCTGTTACGTAGTACAAAAGGAAGACGTAGCACAGGAATTACTACGGTTTATGTAAGGGAACCATAAATTAAATTATTGTCATGGCTTCCCTCTTTGCAACATTTCACTGCCGCCCCGAATAGTCAACGTTTTACACTTTGCATCTGTCGTTGAAGTAGCAAAAATGCGTTAGCATAAGGCCATACCTTTGCACGATTATTTAGTTTACCCGCCAACGCCACCATCACCACCTACACAACCATCTGCAGCACCACCTTCACCACCACCACCTCCAGCAGAGAGCACGGTGACCGCCTGTGCACCTGTTTGACGCACGCAGCATTCTGCTACACGCTACCCTTCCCTCTTCGGGCATGGTGATGACGATGATGCTGAAATTCGTGATTGACCGTGGATGGAGGGTGCGACGTGCAACAGCGGATGCGGTAATTTACGAAGTTTTACATTGTCGTGCCATGATTTTATTACTTTGGCTTCCAGCTGACATCCTGTCGCCACATTGCAACATGCTTTTAATGTATTGGTGCTGGCGCCTAGCTCAAAACATGGGTATTCATAAGTTAAGATCCCCCCCGAGAGAGTATACCTAATACCTTTGTATATACCATACATATATACATATGTATGTGTGTGTGTGTGCGAGCACTTTTACGCATCATCTAAATTCCTTAACTTGTACCTTTTGCTATTTGTATGTATTTGTTTTTATGTGCATGTGTGTGTATATACTTTTGTGTATGTGTGCTCAGGTTTTCTCACGACGCTATGGAATAATGAAGAGCAACGGAGGAAGCAAACAATTTGCTTTTATAGGTGGTTATAGACAGTGGTTCGCAGTTTTTTACACACGCGGCATACACACATACAATACAAACGCACAAAGCGTCTTCGCAACCATCAAAGAAATGTAATGCTTTCCACGGTTAGTGAGATATTTGTGGCAAGACATAATCATGATACATTTTATCATAATTGTTAACTGTCTTCATAATCTTGAGGGCAGGTCTAAGGAAGACTTCGTCTCGGAAACCATTCTCAGCAGGTCTGAGGTTAAGAAAAAGTCACTGTGTAGCGGATGCGGTGAAAATTGTGGACATTGAAAGAATTTGAGTCAATTTAGTTATCGTTTTCATTGACTTGAGACATGCCATTGCATTGACTGTGAACCAAAGCTTTCTTATACCCAATATATACATTAACGCACAGTAATATCGTTTATTGATTAGTTCATTATTTTCGTGTTCAGAATAGTTGCGAATGTTGTATATTATAGATCAGTTCACTGTGTTCGAGGTAGTCAAAGATAAATTCCATGGAAACACCAAAAAAATGCTGATTGTTCCAAGATAATTTCACGAATTCTACAATGTTTTCTGATGTTACTTTTTCTTGTGTCTTGTGTTTATTCAAGATTCAGGATTCATAATTTAGTCTAGAACGGATACGACGAATTTCAGTACATCATTGAACGAAGTACATTTCAAGGTTCGTCAGACTTCTTTCGTGGTGTTTTGTAAAGCTTTCAGCCACCTCTTTTGGATTTCCACTGGCTTTGCCATTCTCGGTGCTAATTTGATCTGTATGAAATTTAGCAAACTAGATCACAGGTTAATTTTTAGTTAGCCTCAACCTTCAAAAGGTGCGTGTATAAGTTTGAGAGCTATTGGACCATTAGTTTGTGAATTGTATCATGTTGAGTGAAGCAACCTTTGTTATTGTGAAAAAATGGGTAATAAGGAATTCGAGTATTGATAAAATATTGTTTTTTGAAGAAAAGAAATATGGTTGAAGCAAAGTCTTGGCTTGATGACGAGTTTTCGAATACTGCCCCAGGAAAATGAACCATCAAGGATTGGTATGATAAGATTAGACGGGATGAATTGAGTACCGAAGACGGTGAATGAAGTTGACACCCGAAAGAGCGAGATTTTCACCGACGAAAACATCAAAAAACTCCACAAAATAATATTGGATGACCGTATAGTGAAGTAGTTCGAGATACGAGGTACTCTAAAGATATCAACTGAACGTGTACATCATAACATTCACGAATATTTGGTTATGAGAAAGCTGTATGCAATGTGGGTGCCTCGCCAGCTCATTTTTGACCAAAATCAATGACGAGTTGATGATTCGGAGCAGTTTTTGGAGATGTTTAAGCATAATAAACCTAAGATTATGTGGCGTTATGTGACAATAGATGAAACATGGTTCCATCATTTCACACCGAAGTTCTATCTACGGTCAGCCGAAAGATTCGAGTGAACTACACACGATGAACCCGCTCCAAAGCGTGGAAGAATGCAACAGTCGGCTGACAAGGTTATGGCGTCTGGCGCATGGAATAAGTTTAATCGACTACCTTGAAAAAGGAAGAACCAACAACAGCGACTTTTACTTAGTGCCGTTTGAGCATTTGAAGGACGAAATCCCCGAAAAACAGACGCATTTGAAAAAAGAGAAAGTGATGTTTCACCAAAGCGTCTTAAAAGGTAGTAAACACGATGGTAAAATCCATGAATTGGTCTTCGAATTGCTTCCGCATGCACCGTATTCTCCAGATCTGAGCCCCAGCGACCATTTCCTATATTCAAATCTTTAAAGAATGCTCGCTGGGAAGAAATTTTCGTGGAGTGAGTAAATGATTGCCGTAACTGAGAGCTATTTCGAAATAAATAACAAATCATACTACATAAATTGTATCAAAAAGTTGGATGGTCGCTATAATCAGTGTATCTTCTTTGAAAGGAACTATGTTGAATAAAAAAAAAAAAACGAATCTTGCCTGAGAAATGTGTTTTGCCATGCTAGGTTGGAGACTTTTCATTTTACCTATTACGAAAGCTTGTTTCGCCTAGCGCAGAGTCCAGTAAACTCATCAACACTCTTTTTGGCAGCAATCGTTTTGTTATTTAATAAAAATGGTGTTTCATTGTCGAAAAAAAAATTTTTTTTATTTTTTTTCAAAGTAATAAAACTTTTACAAAAAATATTGCCAGTATTGCTAAGTACTTTAGTTGAAATTTTAATCCAGTTTAGCATTCTCTTTGAACTCGCTTGTATTTATCATTAAATTGGGCTGTCAATCATCAAAACTCTGTCAGAATTCCTTCTAGCGATTGAACTCTACAAAAACGAAGCGAATGAAATAGAATTTTTAATTTTGACAGCGCGTTGCGGATTAAAGTTGGGTGCAGCTACAAATGTGGTGGGGTGTGAATAGAAGAAAAGTGTGAGCGTCTATTTACGCCAATAAATATATTTTTATCAAACTGCAGAGCTTGGAGACACACAAAACTTCGGGAGGATGGGAAAAGTTCAAAAATTTAATTATGTCGAAGAGAGGCGTTTGGGCAATCGTTAGTGTCACGAAGTTAAACGATTAATGACATTGCAGTTAGCTATTAGTATATACTATATCTGGGCCATTCCATCAATTGGCGACATGGTTTTGTACCCGTGGTTTAGAATATCATAATATAGACCAATAGACGAATATCTGTTAACTTTTTAGTGGTCAAAGTTGCTTCATTGTTTTTTGGCGCGCACTTCAAATTGAGATCAAACAAAAAAATGACTTTTTTTTATTTTTTAACGACCTCAAAATTGAGTGAAAAAAATTTTTAAGTTATCCAATTTTATGTAAAAAAATTTCAGCTTTTTGATAAAAATATTTTCAAAGTAAAAAAAAATTTTCAAAATCCAAAAAAAAAAAATATTTTATTCCAAAAACCCGGTTTTTTGTGCTTTTCCCCCAACTATTTTTCAAAATTGACCTTTCCATTCGATTCCTCGTTAAATTTTACATAAGAATCAGTGTTCAAAAATAATGGGACTCTCATCCCATGAACAGCAAAAAAAATGCAAAGTTAGAATTAGTAGTTAGAATTTTCAAAAAAATTAATTTTTTTTTGCATTTTCGTTGAGAGTAATATCTTAAAAATATTGTCTGAAAATTTCACGTAATCCGATAATTAGTTTTTGAGTTATTCCGAGAACTAAGAAAGAGAGCTCGGGCACATCAAAGCGCTAGTGTGAAACTTTAAACGCGTTTTTCTCAAAACTATGTTTTTGAATCGGTGACAACTGTGACTCGAAAACCGTTCAGTAGATTTTAATGAAATTTATACAGCTTTTAGAATACATAATAAACTCGGGCCTGGTCGAAGGATTTTTATTTTTTCGAAAATTTCGATTTTTTAAGATTTAGAAAAAAATTTCCTGAGGCCGCCATTTTGTTAATTTTGAAAACAAAATAAAATTCTTCGATCAGGCCCGGGATTATCTATTAATAAAACTAATTTTTTTTGTCCGATTGTTTTTAGACAAATCTCCAAGGACTTATGCTTGTCAACGCAAGTACCTTTTTTTGGAACAGGGTCAACACAAACAACTATAACTTTGGAAATTATATTTTTTTTTTTTTGAAATTTTCGTGACTTCAAGTCAACACATCCTATAATAATGCTATATTACTACTTTTGTAAAATAACATGATTTAGTAGAAAAAAAAAAAAAAAATACTGAAAACTCTCATTTTTTCGTGCCTCTGACTACCCCTAACCCCTTAAGTACCAGGCGCTTAAGGTACGAAAATGTCTCCTTAATACATTTTTTTCCCAAAATTAAACTACTTATATATGCATATATCTATTTCAATTAGTATTTAAATTGCTTTGTAATGAAAAATGTAATAATAAATTAATAAAATATTTTTTTTTTTAACTTCTAGCTATCGGCGAACAACAACATATGACAGCTATGTGCAGTTGCAATTTTTAATCCAATCTTCCTCGAAGTCTAACATATACAAAGCAAAACAGCAAACGATTACAACAACAACAAATATAAAAAAATCAGACGTAAAGTCACACCCACAAAAGCATCCACACGAGCACTGTCGTTAAGCCGAAACAATTGTTGTTTCATTGTATTGGTGCTGTTTATCTCTGCCGACACTTTCAAGCAAATGAACTGAATTTTATTTGGCTTCGCACTTAAACCGACTTTTCTTTAAAAGTCGACATAACACTTTTTTATAGCTATCATTCACTGCGCTTCCCGAAAGCACTAACTCGTTTGGCGCAATGAAAGCAAGCTGCAACTACAGCAATTGCTCGCGTATATGTTCGTGAGTGCCGTTATAAATATGTGTGTATGAGTTGTTGGCTTGCACCAATGCATCGGTGGCATTTGTGGGGCAAACATTTTTGTGCGACGGAATATTTGTGAATATAGAGTGTTGTTGGCAATATGTTGAACACGTCGACATATGTTTCCATCGGGCCGGTGGAGGTGCCGAAGGCGCTGCAAGACGGCGAGAAGTTCATCAAGTGGGATGATGTAAGTACCGAGTTCCAATATATTTATTAAATACTTCAGATTATTATTAAATAATAATTATAAGGACAAAGCATTTAATCAAATTAACCGATTTTCCACGAAGAATGCGTGATTTAATTATAATTCAAAGTTCCTCTATCTAATAATTCCATCTTATCATATCTTGCGAAACCTTTAACGACAACTTAAAGTGGTTGAAAGTGGTTAACAGTAATAAGTCCCAAGAAAATTGTCCAACTACACCTTATTGGCTACAGTCTTCGAAAAAATTGCAGTAATTGCTCGAGAAATTTGACCAAACAACTTTTCTTCATTCATTCTCAGAACCCTCAAAATTAAAAAAAGGCGAACCTTATTGCCTACCGTCTTCGAAAATATTGATACATTGCTCGAGAAATTCTACCAAAAATCTCTTCTTCTTCATTCATTCTCCAAAGCCTCAAACATAAAAAAGTCGATCCTTATTGATTACGGTCTTTGAGAAACTTTCAATATTGCTCGAAAAATTCGACCAAATAAGTCTTATTCTTCATTTCACAAAACCCTCAATAAAGAAGGTAAAACCTTATTGCCTACCGTCTTCGAAAATATTTATATATTGCTCGAGAAATTCTACCAAAAAACTCTTCTTCTTCATTCATTCTCCAAAGCCTCAAAAATAAAAAAGTCGATCCTTATTGATTACGGTCTTTGAGAAACTTTCAATATTGCTCGAAAAATTCGACCAAAATAAGTCTTATTCTTCATTTCACAAAACCCTCAATAAAGAAGGTAAAACCTTATTGCTTACAGTCTTCGAAAAAATTGCAGTATTGCTCGATGAATTTGACCAAAACAACTTTTCTTCTTCACTTCTCAGAACCCTCAAAAATAGAAAAGGTCGAACCGCAAAAATTCATCGGAATTTCAAACTTAAGATTTCTGCTCTAGGTCCGCACATCCCAACACAAGCACCAATCAAAGTATACCAAAATTTTTGCATACGCTTAAGACCCATTTACAAGTAAAATATCTCGTTTAATAGGCATGGTCGTTATTTATTGATTTGGGCACAATTTAAGAGCTGGTGTTTTCCGTAATCCATTGCTTGTAAGAAGCGACGCTTGTGTAGACCGAGGGGTATTGGGTAGTAGCACAGGGAGTGTAACCCCATGATACGATACCGACCTGTTCAACACCATCGGAAGTGTAACGCACCAATGGGCCACCAGAATCACCATTGCAAGCACCATCGGTGGCGCCAGCAGTGTAAGAACAAATGTTCACATCCTTAACGGGAGCCAACAAGGGTAGAGCAGCTTTGCATTCCGAGTAGCCAATAATGTTGGCATCTAATGTCTGCAAAACATTTGGCAAAGAACCAGAATTATCACGTCCCCAGCCGAAGAGTTTTCCCTCACCGGTGCTCTCGTATTTGCCAGATGGCAAGGATACTTTGTTAACAGCTGCTGAACCGTCACGTGAAAGCGCGTTCAAATCGAAGCCATCGGGAATATGGATAAGACCAATATCGTTGGGACCGACACTACCGCCATAACCTTCATGTACGATATACTGCGACTTGCTGGTGACCTGACGGATCTGTACATCGGATTCGTCATTGCGTGAGTGCAGACCGGCGACCACTTCAAAACTGTTGTAGACAAGACAGTGAGCAGCAGTGAGTACCCAATTCTCGTCGATGATCGAACCAGCGCAGAAATGAGAGCCGGATTTCAGTGACACGATATATGGAGCCTCACCCTTCTGAGCCTCGTATCCATTGATGATACGTCCTGATGCGAAGGCAGGCTTTGCGATGGCGTCCAAACTGGCTGCGCTGACACTGGCAATAGCCAGAGCGAATACGACGAAGATCTTCATTTTGAATTGAATGTTGGGTTTAGTTTGAATTTCGATTTGGATTGCTGGTGTATTTATACAAATGTCGAATCATAGAATGTCGGTCCGACCACTTATCAGCTATTCAAAAACAAAAAAGTGCATCCTGCCTTTAAGTTTTTATGAGCGTTTTTTTTGCTGATTACAAATCGTATTTCTGACAACGCTCTTTTGAGTAGTAAATCATCAAGGATTTGTAGCGCATTTGATAAGGTTTCAATATCGGTCATTAATGTGACTTGCTATTAGAGTTGCCGTCGTTTATCTCTTACCAATATAAATCAATATTTGTTTGTTATTTATTGTGGCCTACTTTTTACATACTCATATTTTGAGTCACGTACGAATACTGCTTTAATTAGTAAACAAATTTTTTGTGGTGATCCATCCTAATGCTCCATAGTGATGCACATATTGAAATTGATTTTTCAACATTTTGTGAATTTCAAAATGTCATTTTACTCGACCATAACATCAATAATCTTTTGGCATTGTTTTAATATCAAGCTTGGTACAGATAGAGACCATAATCCATTACGAATTTGAATGCCTCTGAATTCATTCACTGTTGGACCTATAGCAGATCACTTATATCTCAACAGTGTAGACCGTACTTTTCTTCTCTTTCTCTCTACTTATTCGAACAGTACCTTATAACGAGCTAGTTTGATTTGTGAAGAAAATTTACTCAGCGGAGAGCTCTGTAGAGTTCGTTTCAGATCCCACATTCCATTGTACTGTCTGCCTAGTGTACTTTTTGCTTCTTGCTCTTCTTCATTTTAAACCTTATGCATTACATATTACTTTGGTGGGCCCGCACCTGATGCTTAAAATTGCGATAACCTTTTAAGCAATATTTCGATTACAAACTGGGCATTTCGAGCAGAATTCAAAAGTCTAGTCCACATACCAATTTCGAACCAATGTTTTCTGCCTTCTAATAGTGGACAACAATCACTCACTTCTGGTCTTCTATTATAACCCACTCGCTTTAGGATCCATAGTCTATATGAACTTACAAATTAAATTAAACAACACGGTTATTACTTTTTAATTATGATGCATTTTTTTATTGAAATAAGTGTGTCGTTCAGAACCAATATCTAGGCGTTGATCTTCTCATTGATCCACTTCTTGTAAGCACTGACGCTAGTGTAGACCGAAGGGTATTTGGTAGTGGCACAGGGAGTGTAACCCCATGATACGATACCGACCTGTTCAACACCATCGGAAGTGTAACGCACCAATGGGCCACCAGAATCACCATTGCAAGCACCATCGGTGGTGCCAGCAGTGTAAGAGCAAATGTTCACATCCTTAATGGGTGCCAAGAAAGGCAAAGCGGCTTTGCATTCCGAATAACCAATAATGTTGGCATCCAATGTCTGCAAAACATTTGGCAAAGAACCAGAATTATCACGTCCCCAACCGAAAAGTTTGCCGTCACCAGTGCTCTCGTATTTGCCAGACGGCAAGGATACTTTGTTAACAGGTGCTGAACCGTCACGTGAGAGCGCGTTCAAATCGAAGCCATCGGGAATATGGATAAGACCAATATCGTTGGGACCGACACCACCGCCATAACCTTCATGTACGATATATTGCGACTTGCTGGTGACTTGACGGACCTGTACATCGGCTTCGTCATTGCGTGAGTGCAGACCGGCGACCACTTCAATGTCGCTGTAGATAAGGCAGTGAGCAGCAGTGAGTACCCAATTCTCGTCGATGATCGAACCAGCGCAGAAATGGGAGCCAGACTTCAGTGACACGATATATGGAGCCTCACCCTTCTGAGCCTCGTAGCCATTGATGATACGCCCCGATGCGAAGGCAGGCTGTGCAATGGCGTCCAAACTGGCTGCGCTGACACTGGCAATAGCCAGAGCGAATACGACGAAGATCTTCATTTTTGATGGAATGCTTGATTTGGTTTGAATTTGCTGCTGTCGAAACTGCACTATTTATACAAAAAGTGTCAGCATGTCTTTGTAATCGAAACGCCAATGTAGACAAAGTTAATTAATGTAAGCTATTAATTGATAGTATGATTTATGCGTCTTACATGGAATAGTGTACTTGTAGCGCCATAAATGTCAAGATGCACTTTACAGTTTGAACTTGATAATCACTTCATTTTACAATTGTTGTATGCTCTATCAGTTTGCTTAGATCTTATTGATTTGATTAAATTTATGATTAGATGTGATTGAATTAGTGCGCGATATGTTCTTGGCATAATAAGACCGTCGGTTTGTTTATAGTTCAAGATTATATTTTGTGAATGAAAGCAGGCGGGGTAAGTAGCCACGTACCTTGCCGTCTTATCACAATTTAAAGCTTTTTGATTACAAGCTAATACAAATAAAGCGTGGGCATTAAGTATGTGTGAGCGTAAAACCAATTTAGGTTGTTAAAATATGGCCATCTACTTGTATATAGTATATTTGTAGGCTTTGAGCAAATGTAATATAAACTTCTTTCTTTTGCTTATGGTCTCAACTGCATTCAGTGTAGCATACGTGATGTGAACACAAGCTCAGTAAGGCCATCGAAAAAAAAACTCAGTTCGCATATAATGTTTGTACTTATCTTTCGAAAAGATTTTTAACCCTGAGAGAAGCACATTTTTGTACGCCTAGTTCTTTTATTCTTTATAAGCTAAAAATTGCTTCATTTCCAGTTTCCCTACTTTTTTAAAGAAATAACACAGAAACTTCAAATTTAATGGGAAATGTTTATTAACATTCGTAAAAACATCCTTTGGCATTCATTTTTGGAAGGTTATTTCTTACTTCATCCTTCGAGTCCAATTTGCTGTGACTCGTTCGAGCATTTCGACTGGTAACTGACAAATGACACGAGTGATGTTTTGCTCCAAGGTCTGACTCGAAGCGGAATTGTCCGTATGGACTTTAGACTTTATGTATCTGCACAGGAAAAAGTCCTGCGATGTGACATCAATAAATCCATTGGTTGATTCGATGTGTGGGAAGTGACGCCGGCTTGTTGAAACCAAATGTCCCCGAGATCATGAACTTCGGTTATCGTGGTGCGATAACGGTCGCCATTGACGGTTGCGTTCTCACCGCTATTATTTTTGAAGAAATATGGACCGATGATTGCACCGGGTTACAAACCAAACCAAACTGTTCTTTTTTCCACGATGAAATAGCAGCTATAAATTTCTTCAGTTGCTCTTTGTCCCAAATGCTCAAATTTTGCTTGTTTACATAAACATTAAACCAGAAATGAGTCTCATCGTTGAACAAAATGTGGTTTGAAAACGTCGAATCTTTTTGGAACTTTTCAAGAGCTCATAGATCGAAGCGATGTCGCTTGGGAAGGTCGAGCGGCGTCAGTTCTTTCATAAGCTGTACTTTGTACGCTTTTAATTTGAGATCTCGACGTAAAATACGTCAAAAGGTTCAGTCCGAGTTGCTATGAACGGCGCCGACACGACTCTCCACGGTATTCGTGTACGCTCTCAGCTACCGATGCTATATTATCTTCACTGCGTGCTGAACGTGATCTATTCGGTCGAATACTATTCATTAATGAATGTTGGGTCTCAAGATGGGTGATGGTATTGTGACTTGTACACTCAGTACTATTTTTTGCCATAGTTGAGCGAAGCGAACGAAACACAAGCTTCACAGTACATGAATTTTCGTAATACAGTTGAACGATTTGTAAAGGTTGTTCCGGCGTAGGTTTTTTCAGTATAAAATGCCAAACAATACTGAACAAAAATAACATGACAGCTTTTACGACTGATCGCGTGATCTGTTAAAAAAGTACCTCTACTTGAATCGCCCTATCCATCTGCCAGTATATGAGATATAGTTATTTCTTATTATTATTATTGCTGCCTAAATACAGTTCCATAAATGAGAGAATATTACAACGAAAAGCGTGAAGTTCCTTCTTCTAATCGTTTGAACTTGTTGCGATCTGTTATATAACGGTTTTATTCGTAGCTGTTTTGATTCCGAAATTAAACAAAGGATGTGATTATTTCCTTTCTGAGCACAGCATTCTCTCTGGATTATAACCACGCCCACTTTTTTTATAACTTAACTCTGGAAGCCCTCAGCGTATACAACAATTATGTCGGCTCCAATAATAAATAGAAAGAAAATCGGCCCATACCTTCTCATTACTTTCAGATATTGTGTCTGATCCTTATGTCGATTTACTTTATATCATATCAGTCTGTTAGATTTCCCCACAAAAATTTCGACTCATCTCGTTACCAAAATTGGGTTCCTATCTTCTCCTAGCGCTTATAAATATACCGAACGTATTTATTTCTATTATAGTCCAGTCATTTAAGCTTAAATTAGGTAAGAATCTCGGAATTCGATATACCCATTTATATGTCGGTAAATACTTGTATATTGACACCCTAAAGTTGTCTCAAAACCCACATATGGTAGGGTATACCTAGGGTATACAAGTATTTACAGACATATAAATGGGTATATCGAATTCCAAGGTGAACTTACTATAATGACTGAACTATTAATTCGCTTGACTAGAAAGTAAATATTTCGGCCATTGAAAATATATATTAAATTACTATGCAATAAGCTAATATGTTAAAATAAAACTTAATTCGAAGCATATGGGACATTGCCTTTACTTATTAGTGTCATCGCCTGCAAATATGCTAAACTTTTTAAGGTTCGATCGCTGTTTTGTTTAGTTTAGCTAACAATTTGTTAATAAAGCTTTTGATATCATAAAACTAATAAGTTTTCAAGTAGCTTACCATTATATATGTATACAAATATATATACAATACAATATATAATCATAACACCACAATGAAATCAACTATTTCAAAGATCTCTACTAGTATCAACCGGGAACACATCTACTAAGACGAGAGACTCATTCCATAAAAACAATTCCTATTTTTTACGTAGTGAGGTCAGCTGTTTTCTCAATTGCCAAATTCTGTAAATAATACTTCATGCAAGCTAGTTACCATCTAGTTCAATTTATTATATACAATGAACAACTTTATGGAGGTAATTTAGTCTAGACATAAAGAAATCGATTTTTTTTATTTTATATTTTCAAAGTTAATTATTCAAAAAAGTTCTACAAGAGGATTTTCAAAATACAAGGTCTGTCGCAAAAGAAACATAACTTTTTAAATATAACTGTTTCTGGTGGCGCCACCTATTGGTGGGTGTATGAAATAAAAAGTTTGATCTCTTTTTGACATTTCATAAAAATTTAAAGAAAATTGAATAACTAAAATCGATGTTATCGATCAAAAAGTGACAGCAACTTTTGGTCATCGGTCGTAAAATGCATTTTGAACAAAGAGCAAATATTCAATTTTGTTTCAAACTTGGGAAAACGTTTACTGAACCATTTGAAATGATGAAAAAAGTTTATGTTGATCAGTGCCTATCCCGTAGTAATATGCATGAGTGGTTTAAGCGATTCCAAGAAGGTCGTGAGAACCTTTTGTAACGAAGTCCCCAAAAAAGTCGTCTTCAGAAGTCAAAAATGAAGACAATGCTGATTTGTTTTTACAACTCCGAGGGTATTGTACACCGAGAGTTCGTCTCACCTGCCCAAACGATTAATGCTGTGTTTTACCTTGGTGTTATGAAGCATCTTTTGTCACGCATTCGTCGTGCTCGACCACAATACCGTGAGGCAGGGTCCTGGCGCCTGTTGCACGATAATGCGCCGAGTCATCCGTCAACGCTTGTCACTGATTTTTTGACAAAAAACTCCATACTTTAAACCCTTAATCACTCACCCTACTCAAATTGATCTGGCATCCTGTGATTTTTACCTATTTGGAAAATTTTATTTGCCCATGAAAGGACACTGGTTTCGGGACATTTCGCCTATTCTAAAGGCGACGACCGATATTCTCAAGAGCATTCCGAAAAATGACCTTAAACACTCATTTGAAATGCTAATTGACCGGGCTAAACGCTGTATCGAAGCACAAGGAAACTACTTTGAATAAAAAATATAACTTTTGAAAAATATTAATTTTTTGTTGTTTTTTTTTTAACAGTCCTGTTTCTTTTGCGACAGACCTTGTACAAATTATTTTTGAAAGATACATGTGTTCTGGTTGACCTGGCATCCACACTGGTTTGGCCGTGAATGAAAATTTAAATTATTTTTCTCGAAACGGAGTTTTTAAAACGATACCAAAAATTCCTCAGGTTCGACTGGAACGTCATCTTTTTAGATTAGTCTATGTCGGAAACTGTCCAAATATCCAAATATCAAAATTTGAATTTTACTATTTTTCAAAAATTCGAAACAGTCAAATAAATGGTGCAAAATTTTTTTATATTCAGAGCATCGCCATTTTGTGAAAAAGTTTTGCGCACACTTTTCCGTAGTAGCGGATATTGCGACCATATGAGTGCCTTTGAATATTGTTCCTAAAGATATTCAAAATTTAAAAAATTGCCTAACAACTCACAAAAATAAAGTACTACGACGGTGAGTTCAAAATGTGTCGGTAATTGCAGCCGTCATCTATTCGCAAATAAGTTTTACTCTCTTGTCTTGGATCGAAGCTAGGAGGTAGGTTGGAGGAGGAGTTTTATGTAAGGAACTCACCGTCAACATCAAATAAAAGCGGCTGCTAAAATCTAGTCAGGGAGTGTCTATCCTCACCAGAAATGGGATCAGAATTGGGTGGGGTGGAAATATCTAGCAACTTTCTCTTCCATTTTCCAGCTCCTAAGACTGAGTTTAAAAAAGGGGGGTCACTCATCCGAGGCTTGTTGTTTCCTCTCATTGGCGGGTCCCAAACCCAGCGCACAACCCTAAGTAGGGAATATTTCGCCTTCTCACTTTAGCTCGCCTTCAAACGGATGTTCTTAGGCTACCCAGAGGATACTTGGTCAAAGACCGGAAGTCGTGAGCTGCTTGAGTCATATGTAAAAGAATCGTTTCTGACCACTCCCAAGTGAATGGCGATCAGAGAACTTTCATCACTTACGTGAACTTCTACATCCCCATGACTCCATCCTCCACCCCCGCCGCGGGGTAGTATTAGGGGAAAATAAATTGAGAATATTATATCATAAAATCGTTAAATTATATTTTTTATATGATAGAAATAAAGTTTACGGAAAAAAATTTTTTTCATTTGTGAAAATTTGACAATTTTTTTTGCAAACAAATAAAAAAATATAAAAAAAATCGGCCCAGTCCTGGATTAGCGGGATAGTTGTCAAATTAATTGAAGTTTATTTTTTTGAGAAAAAAAAAATGGCGAACTTCCAAAAAATTACGATTTTATTAAAAAAAAAGACCTGATTATTTTATATAATTGATCGTGTTAAATTTTTTTCGTATATTTTTTCGGAAAGTTCATTAAAAAACAAAAACTTTTTTAAAAAAAAAGGTCCCCAAAAGTCAATTTCTACAAAAGTTATGGCTATTTGAAAATAAAAAAGCAATTTTTTTGAATAAATTCACAACTTTTTTGAAGTTGGACAAAACATTTTGAAAAAATTCTCTGCTTTTTAAAGGGTAGAAAATGATGGATAAGTTTCAGCAAAATCTAAAGGTGTCGGGTTCAAAAGTGGTCGATTTGGTATGGAATTCCCCATATGTAAATATATTAAAAAATTTTTATTTTTGGTTTCGAACGTTTACTTTATTATAATATTAAGAGTTAGTGCAATAAGTAGAAGGCACTTTGAACTTGCACAATCCAATCGATGTAAGAAGAAACGCGGGTGTAGATTGATGGTTTGTTACCATAACCGCAAGGAATGTAGCCCCAGGAGACAATGCCGACAAGTTCAGCTGCTAAGCCTTCACGTTCCTGTACCAGAGGACCGCCAGAATCGCCATTGCATGCGGAAATACCCTTTTGCAGTGAGTCTGAGCACACATTTGTTGTTCTAAGTTGGGTACCCTCACCGAGTGCTTCCTCGCATTCGCTATACGTCAGGAGTTGAGTTGTAACGGTTTGCAATACCTTGGCGGCGGAAAAGTTGAAAGCTTTTACTTGACCCCAGCCATAAAGTTTAGCCTCGCCCGAATGAATTTCTTCGCGTTGTGGCAAAATAGCAGGCTGTACCCATTCATTGTATACGAAGGGTTCCGAAACATGCAACAGAGCAATATCGTAAGGGCCAACACCACCGCCAAAGTCGGCGTGCTTCAAACCAAAATCAACAACACGCGATTGGGTCTTCTCGTTAACGTCGGCACGTACATGTAGACCAGCAATAGCACCCATACCAACGGGGCTTGAAATACAGTGAGCAGCAGTAACGATCCAATCCTTAGCGATGATGGTACCGCCGCAGATGTGCGAGTGTGACGTTGCTTTCGAGCTCAACGACACAATGTATGGGGCAGAGTGTTCGACAGCATCTACACCCTGAATGACGCGTCCAGTAGGCAGACTGGGTTTGAATTGTATGACGGACGACGCGTTGGCGCACACCACGAAAAGGGCTAAGACAAGAACAGCTTTCATCTTGGCGGAGGTACAAGAACTAACTAATTGCGAAATTTGAAACTAATCCGGTTTATATAGTTAGGTGTGTAATGATAACAATAGCTTATCAATTTACTTGGGGGAAATCACGAAACGCGCTGTGATGGATTAGTTATAATTTCATTTGTGCTATACACATGATTTACTACAGTCATTATAAACGTTTCATGGTTAGCCAACAATTCGAAATCATTATCAGTGCGGAAAACGGTTTTGATTGACTTTGAACCTAATCATAACTATTCTTCATTCTATAATATTGCTTAATCTGGATTCTGTTGTTAGAATTACAGGGTTTTTCAATTTATTGCTATTGAAACTGTAAAAGACTTGACCAAAACAATGCTTCAGGGAAGGCAATCTCGTTCCAAAATATGTAGTACTTTATTGAGGAGACACCTCTTCCCCCGATGGTCAACACAAATAAGTTTAAAGTTACTCTCATTACTTGAGCGGAATGGAACAACTCCGTGCTTGACTTCCTACTAAGGAATATCACTTAATAGTGGTACACGACGGCTTGAAAACGGCGGATGGCAAATGTGCAGCTGATGCATAAGGCACACGGAGTGGACAGTAAACAGTCACAATCTCACTGATATTTGATATTAGTTAGTTTAGATTTAGGCGACTTGGCATTCAGCGTGTTATTCAACTATCATCTTCTTATTCTTTGTTTGGCCGAAGCCGCATATACACGGAGCGTTCCAATGTAAACAGAATTAAAAAAAAAAACACAGAACAAATGTTTTTTTCGGCAAAATCAATTTATTTTATTTAAAATAGTCTCCTTCTGCTTCTATATACATAGCTTCTTACATGATCCAAAAGCATGTCGAACGAGTGTTTTAGCTCGTTGGCCGGTATGGCCGCCAGTATGCCGGTGTAGGGCTTTTGAATGGCCTCTATGTCTGCATAACGCTTTCCCTTACGGACAAATGCATTTTTCCGAAAAGGAAGAAGCCGCACGGTGCCATATCAGTGAATACGGGGAGTGGTTAATGGTTAAAATGTGATTTTGGTCAAATAATCGGTCACAAGGCTTCGAATGTTGGATTCTGAGCAATTTTTGGTCGTTCGTCAATTTGTGCGGAATAAACCGTCCATACACCTTTTGTTGGCGCAAATGTTCGGTAAAAATGCAATAAATCGATGTTTTGAGATGTTCAGTTCCATTTCCATGAATTTAAATGATGATTTCGGCTGATTTTTGATGAATTCGGACAGTTTCGATCGGAGTTCCGGTGATCACGGATTTTGATTGGTCCACATGTTGATCGTCATTTATGCCCTCACGACCACTTTGAAAACTTTGAAACCACTCTGGTGTGGGTTAGAAAGCTTTTTGCGATTTTTACTTTGAAGAATAAGTAGTTTCTTTAAATATTTATTTTAAATGTAATATTATTGAATGAACTTATTTGATATGTTACGTTCGCGTTTTGAGGATTCAGCTTCAAAGAGATGATAAGCATCTCATAAATATTTTATAAAGATCAGGTGCTTAAGATACTGGTCATGTCTGTAAATGACGGCAAAATCGGGTGTCGGGATCAAATATTATGAATAAAGCTTTAAAGACATAGCAATACTTCTTATAGATCTCTCAATACTTCTTATACTATAGATCGAGTGAACCTATCTTGGTACATATTTTTGCTCCAAGTCTTGTTCCCATTAGACTCGTAAAAAGGTGATCGAAGTTTTCAGAAAGGGAACGTGGCGCATAACTCAAATGAAGGCCTCGTGAAAGAAACTTGGTGACTTTAAGCGGTGTAACGACGTATAGAAAATTTGCTATCTGCGTGTTTTTGCCCTTTCTAACCAAGTGTCTATAGAGTATATAAAATCTGCTGTTTAAACTAGAAGCGATCTCGAAGAGTCATTATAACAGATTTTTTCAATAAGAGCGCCACAAAAAACGGTTTAAGGTATCAATGGAATTTTTGATTGCTGTCATAGTACATTCGCTGCCATTATATA
The DNA here is from genome assembly GCA_027475135.1 of Bactrocera correcta. Lineage (NCBI taxonomy): Eukaryota > Metazoa > Arthropoda > Insecta > Diptera > Tephritidae > Bactrocera > Bactrocera correcta. The sequence goes on along the minus strand of CM050326.1, from coordinate 96,410,760 downwards.
TGAAACTCGATTTCTTTTGCGTGGTGGCCATGCTAGCGTAAGTCCAGACTCTGAATCCAATTTTCGATGGCTTTCAAGCATAAATCGGCCAATACTGCTGCAGTTTCACGTTCGATGTTTGTACGAAATATATCAATCGTCGCTTGCTTATTGGCATAGACCATAAACTTGTTGTAGCCCCACAGGAAATAGTCTTGATCATCACGGAAGAAGTATGGCTCAATGACGCCGCCGGCCCATAAACCGCACCAAACTGTAATTTTTTCCGTGACCATGAAGTACGTGTGGATTGAACGTGTCAGAAATGACTCTCATCGTTAAAGAAGATTTTTCGATGAATATCCGAATCATTTTCAAGTTGTTGCTCAGCCAAATTCACGAACATACGACAATTATGGTGGTCAAGCGTCTACAGTTCTTGCGTCAGTTTGATCTTGTAATGATGCCACAGAGATGTCCAAAGCTTCAGGACGATGTACTCGTATGAGAGACTGATTTGGGTCTTTCTCATTAAAGCGCTAGCGGCAGCAATATTCTCGGCACTATAGGCGCTTCTTTATCTCACTGGCACGGGAACATTTCGTAACGTGCCGTGGATTCAAATTTTTCCACTAGACGCTCAATTGTTGAACGGACAGGACGATTATGACGATCATAAAAAATTTGGTCACTGACTCCGAATTACGAATTATATCTTTCCATGATAAAATGGCAAACTGAACAGAATTGTCAAAAGAGCGGGAAAAAGTATGGCGTATCTATTGATTAACTCTTGTGGCATTCCTATTGAAAAACCCGTTATAATAGTAATTAAACATATTTACACTTAAACACGATTTATGGGTATTAGTATGTCTCATTAGGGTACTAATATTAGTCTCATCGGTAGCTATTGATTAGAACCATCAACGATTAAACCATCAACGTGCGTGTGCGCGCCGAACTAAAATCATATTTATTATCGGTTACTATTAAAGTTTATTACACTGGCACGTAATTTCAGTGTTGATATCTCCAGTACACTTATGGTAAAAATAATAATAGCCGCCCTTCAAAATTTCCATAAAATTCAAAGGTAATAAATTTCATCCATGAATTACGAAGCATGTTTTTACATACATATATAGTTGTAAGTATATATATTATATACTATAATATTGCACATATTATTATATATACATATGTATGTGGCATATATACATATATCCATCCTGTAATGGATGGAAAATTGTTGTTTTACAGTTCGTTGATTCAGTAAAAAAAAGGACTTCCAGGGTATACACGTTCACATATAGCATATATCCAGCTATTTGTCTATTTTTAACGGTGTCGAGGGTTGTTATTTCAGTCGGTGCGCCTGGTGGACGGTGCGTACAAAGCGAACGCCAGGAATAACAGCATTTTCAAATAGACAAAAGCGCCCGGTTAGGATGTGCTCTACTCAAGTGCTATGGGCCGGACATTGGCCAGCGCTGAGTGCCGCTGTGGGATTAGAAAATCGCTGATTTTACACAACACCGAAGGGCGAATATACAAACATGAACATACATATGTATGTAGTTGTGTTGTACTTGTGCGGCATAATGCATTGACGGTGGTCCGCGTGTATCTATGCGCTTCAACATCAACACGCTGAGTCCTTTGTGTGACCTTACTCGTAAAGTGAAGCGTAAAACGGTGGGGCGAGCGTATTTTCACTGTAGCATGAAATTGCTTTGCATTTACTGTTATTATTGCAGTTATCACTTTTACCGCCGCCAGTAATACACTTCATGCACATTTTACCATATACTATACATATGTATGTATGTAGTTATGATATGTATGCCCTGTGGAGTTGCGACAAGTGTATGTGTGTGTATGTGTGCTTAATGAAATGCACTCTATTTGCGTCTGACCGGCAACTGCATGAAAATGCAGCGAAAGATAATAAATTTCTCACCTCAGTGGTGAATGCGAACACACGTGTGCGAAAATCATCATAGGTATACATTTCATAGCAAATAGCCTTGTCCCTTACACACTTGTTTGAACAACGAATCACAGTTTAAATTTTCGGTAAAACGTATTGTGTATGTAAATTGCTTGAACCCGAAAATTCGAGGAAAAAACATTAAAATCTTTTAGAACGAAGCTATAATATAATAATACACAAACAAACGATTTTAGGCGACAACTTGATTTTGATTGGACAGTTTGTATGAGAGCTATGTGCTATAGTGATCCGATCTGAACAATTTCTTCGCAGATTATATTGAAGCTTTAAGTAATAATTCACGTCAAGTCTCCTGAAGATATTTCATAAATATAAAAGTTTTCTATACAAGAACTTATTGCCGATCGTTCAGTCTGTATGGTAGGATATTCTTACAAGTGATTCAATCTGTAAAATTTCGTCTTCTAAATAATTTACGCCAAATTTCATGAACATATCTCGTCAAACAAAAAAGTTTCCATGCAAGGACTTAATTCTGGTAGTTTTGCTTGCATGGCAGCTATATGCTATAGCAGTGCTATATCGGTGGTTCCAACTAATGAGCCGATTTTGAGATCACTGCGCTTGTCCACTAAAGTTGGCCGCCAGGAAACAGTCCAACAATGGTCGCAAATAGGCGAGATCGTTTGGATTGGATGACGGCAAGGAATATGTTTACTGCAGACTCAACTGTTCACTGGCCTCTTTCTCAAACTATAAGTCACCAGGGGCGGACGGCATCTTCTCAGATTTTTTGCAGCAAGAAAACTTGCATACCTGGAAGGGCTGATGAGGGATAGCCTTGCGATGGCGTATATCCCACAATAGTGTAGAATAGCAAAGGTGATCTTCATCCCTAAGATAGGTCTTCCTACTCGCTGGCCAAATCATTCAATCTAATTAGATTCGCATCCTTTTTGCTGAAAGGTATGAAAAGGATTGTGGACAGCCATATAAGATCGAAGATTCACTAACACTGCTCTGCATCAACTTATGACTGAGCTCTAGAGTTCGATGGATTATGACGAGGTTGTGATATGCGATCTCTTCCGTGCTTGAGTGCTCTAACACTCGGTGGCGGGGAGTTGGAGGTGTCTAAAGTGGTCAAATTCCTTGGCCTTACATTAGACTCAACCTCACGGTGCAGTAGCATGTGGACTTAACACTGTCCAAAGCCACCAAGGCACTCATGATATGCAGTCGTATAGCCGGGCAGACCCTGGTTTTGCAAACTAGGTATCATAAGATTGCTATATGCCATGATGTAAGGCCTATTTTCACTTATGGAGCGGTTGCTTGGGCACCTAAGGAATCGCAGTTTTTGTAGGCCTTCAACTATCAAAGTCGCAAAGGCTTGTCTTTGTCTACTCAACTGGTTCAATGCGCTTTTACCCCTAGGCGTGAAAACACATCATTGGCCCTTCTTTCAAGGGACGGCGTTACAAAGTGGATTAAATTTACAAAAAATTTACAGTTACTCTTGGCAGTAAGGCGGAGTGGAATGACTCAACGGTCGGTATACTGCTTGCTGTGGGGAAGCACTTTCGAAAACATCGGAAGGCATTGGAGTAGGCATAGCGGGACCGTTTTCCAGACAATCCAGACCAATGGGACGTTTTCCCAGCATCTTTCATGCAGAAGTCTTTGCTATAAGTCAGAGTGCAGCACTCAATCTCCACTGCAACTCTCGAAACCAGCGTATAGCTATACTTAGCGATAGTAAATCGGCACTAAAGACGAACTCGGCAAATGAAGCTAAATCGCTTTTTGTGGAGGAGTGTTATGCCGGGGCATAAGAGGTATTTATTTGAAATCATATTGTGGAGGGAAATCCTGTTTTTGGGAGAAATTCGACACCGGCGCCATCTTGCGGTTTTTTGATATTAACACCCTTCGGTCTTGTGCAGAGCAGAGTACAGTGATAAATGTCTAAAAGCTTCTACTTCAACGTGTTACCAAAACAAAACCAGTTTGCTGCCAGCGAACGGCGAAGCACTGGCTTCGTATTTATTACACTATTAAATAAAAATTTTCTTCTTAGCTGTACCGAAACCCCTTTTAAGTTAGGCAAATTTGTGAAATTCCCCAAAACATGCCTTGAAAATATATACGCACTTTTTTCACACACACATATGTACGTAAACTTATTTCATAATTCGACTATATATTTTGCCATATTTCTCATTTATTGGTGCGATATCACCAAAATGTTGCTTTAAGCTAATCTGCTAATCACATCTTATCACACAGACTGTTATCGACCTATCGGTATGGCATATAAAAGCTATAACATTAGGATTAGTTCCGCAATTAGTACCTAACTATTTAAATAGCGACGATGAAGTGTATTTTGCTTGGACTACTGCTTATCGGCTCGGTATTTGCAGAGCCGGGCAAGGAATATGTGGCAGCGGCTAAAAAATTCCAACCAGAAACACGTATCATTGGCGGTGAAGTCGCATCTCAATCGTTGGCGACATCATACTTGGTCTCACTGAGTGCATCGTCTATTGCTTACGCACACGTCTGTGCCGGTGCCATCATTGCCAAGGAATGGGTGCTGACAGCGGCACATTGCCTGAAAGAATTGGAAAACACAGCTGGAAATGTGATTGGCCTGCCCGTTTATGCCGGTTTAAAGGACCGTTCCAATGTGGAGAATGCACAAGTACGCAATATCGACTTTGCTTTTTCGCACAAACTATTCAATGCCAGTGATGAGAGCTCACCCGATATTGCACTATTGCACTTTACTCCCGGTTTCAACTTCAGTGTCGACGTGAGTTCCGTGCTTTTGCCATACCTAAGTGAGTCATATACGAACCAAACAGTTGTGACCTATGGTTGGGGTTTGACTAAACCTACAGAAACAACATACGTTAAGGAGTTGCAAGTGGCCCGTTCGGAAGTGTTGCCCAAAGAACAGTGCCTGGAGCAACTACCAGAGGATGCGCCACTAGGTGCTGATCAAATTTGCGCCAAAACATCGGCTTGTTTAGGCGATGGTGGCAGTCCGTTAGTGTACGAAACGAAAGGTGGCTCCGAATTGGTTGGTATCACCTCGTGGGGCTACCTGCCATGTGCCGTTAACAATCGCCCGACGGTATATACCGAGATTTCACAATACATTAAGTGGATTGCTGATGTTCAGTGGGCTTATTATATCTTGAATTAAATGGAATTTCCTGTATGACTCCAAAATAAAGTAGTTGTATGTATATGTTTGAACAAATTGTGTTAGTGTTGTACCAGCTTATCTTACTGTATTAGCAGATATGGAAAACACGCCATAAATTTTTGCACTAAATTCTAAATTACGCCTGTGTTATATAACTTGTCTGGTTTATGGATTAAACCGGTTAGTTTAAAATTTATGACATCACCATAAACTTCAGCGTTTAGAAATTATTAAGTAAAATAGTGCTAATCATACAAGCGTCATAAAAAATTGCGTCAAGTGCTATTTGGGAAATACTTTATAGATTACATTATGCTTCTAACTATACATATTTGTATGCCTTGGTTTTGGATTTAGGAAGTTCTTCTGACATCTTTTTTGAACGGTTTTTGAACGGTAGACAAGATTTTAAAATTTCTTTCTGGTTTCTGATTTTAGCTTTCGATCTTCTGCAAGAATTATAGGTTTTTAGAAAGCACAATAAACCTTCATTTTTCATATCTTTCTACGGCATTCGGATAACTCTTAATTCCATATAAAAGATGTGTTAAAAATATAACAGGATTATCAGTTTTTATTGTCGCCTTCTAAATAGTCCCCATTCGATATTATGCAGTCTTCTAACAACTTCTCAAACTCGATATATGGGATAGCTTGTTGTTCTTTGGCGATTTTCATCTATCAGCAAATAGGTAAATTCACAAGGAGACATATCTGCGGATGTTTACGGAATCAATTTTCTGCTGCGGATACGTTGAGGATGGTGCAGAAAGCCTTTGGTGATGAGGCTATGTCTAAAAAACATGTTTACAAGTGGTATAGTGAGTTCCAAGCCGACCGTGAACGTGTCGAAGACGAAGAGCGTCCAGGGCGACCATCAACCTCAAACGACGAAGCTCACGTTCCACAAATCAAAGATTTGGTGTTGAAAATCGTCGATTAACACTTAGAGACTTTGCTGATGAAGTTGGCATATCTAAAGGCTCAGCCAATACCATTTTGAAGGCTGGTTTGGGCCTCAAGCGCGTCAAATCTCGACTGGTACCGAAAACATTGAATTTTTTGGAAAAAAGGCGTCGAGTTGAAATGTGTGAAACGATGCTTCCCGATTATCAGAGCGTCATGAAATGCATTATAAATGGCGATGAGACTTGGATCTATGCTTACGACCCCGAAACAACCGATCAATCGAGCGAATATCGTGCCAAAAGAGAGCCCAGACCAAAAAAATCGCGCCAAAGTCGCTCAAAAATCAAGGTCATATTGACTGTTTTCTTCGATTATCGCAAAAGGCCTTACATGGGAAACTCATAATACTACTTTGCCAAAATAATTTGTCAAAATAATTTAAAGGTTTCACTCTTAACACGACTGCTTATTACCAGCATCACTGCCGTAAGTACTTCACATCGATGTTACTGTAGCATACGTGTCATTCATAAGAACTTATAATTACTAGAGCTTAAGACCACATAAATACTATAAACACGCACGTACTGTTGTTTAATGGAATTTCAAGATTTTCGCGCGTTCATGTGCGATTCTCTTAAGTTAGAGCATTCAATATATTCACGTGTTGAACCGCAATGGCTGACGGGGCGTATGAGTGACATATCATTTACAAGCGCTTGTCACACATTCGCTTGCGGTTAGCGACAATTGTTATGTAATTAGTATTTACATTACAATGACATTACTTAAATAAATGAACATAATTAATCATTAAACACTTTATTTATTCAAATGATGAATATGATTAGTGGTAAACGAATAGTATATGCGAAAATGATGGCTAAAAAGTGTGATGATTCAAAAAAGAAATAAAGTGAATTTGTCATATGATTGATGAAGGTGAGAGTCGCGAGTGCCATAAATATTTTAGCACACCATGGAATGGCAAAATCATTAAATTTTTTTTTTTTTTTTGGTTTTTGTGTAGTTGGTCACCACATATCAAATACCGTTAATATAGTTTGACCATAACTGTCAAGTTCACTAAATACATAACAGCGACAAATTAATATTATTAATAACACAATGGTATTCAACTTTAGCGCGCACCATGGGAATTGGTTAGAGATGCTAATATCGGTGTATCATAGCAATGATGACATGCATATGTATGTATATATACATATATAATCTACATATACACTTACACATACATTGCACCCTTGTAATTGATTTGGCTGCCTTTTTGTGTTTTGCTTTCGCCATAAAAGCATGAAAGCATTTATATTGTGCAGTTTTTCCATCGGCGCCTGCTAGCTGCATACATGCACACATATTATGCATACACACACATATACGCGCAAGGGTAAACAAGCGCTTTTTAACGAGAAATGCGTAATTGGATGTGCTGTATACACCATGAATATGTTATTTGACATGAAAGTGAAATGTTAAAATTACAATTGAATTTTCCCCCGGTGTTATGTTTTAATAATTCACAAAACAAATACCATTACGGTTCGAATTTCGCAAATGAAGGAATGCATTTAAATGACAAGCTATACTTGAGTAAATATTTGCGCTGAGTGGGCCATAAATTGTTTTAAGGTTAAGTGGCGTCTTCATTGGTTATGTGAGTCATATGCGAAAATGCATATTTTTATTTTGCTCAAAAAGTGCTGTGTACTTGAAAAAAGTTCTTGAAATAGTCTTAATAACTAATGCATGAAATTAAAAAAAAAAAAAAACAAGAAAAAACGTTAACTTCGGTTGCACCGAAGCTAAATACCCTTCACAGGTGCATTTCCTTTAGTAACTATGTGTTCAGTTTGTATGGCAGCTATATGCTATAGTTAACCGATCTGAAGAATTTCTTCGGAGATTACATTGTTGCCTTAAAAAATAATATATACCAAATTTCATTAATATATCTTGTCAAATGTGAAAGTTTTCCATACAAGAACTTGATTCCCATCGCTCAGTTTGTATGGCAGCTATATGCTATAGTTAACCGATCTGAACAATTTTCTCGGAGATTACATTGTTGCCTTAGAAAATAATATATACCAAATTTCGTGAATATATATTGTCAAATGTGAAAGTTGTCCATACAAGAACTTGATTGTGATCGTTCAGTTTGTATGGCAGCTATATGCTATAGTTAACCGATCTGAACAATTTCTTCGGAGATTACATTGTTGCCTTAGAAAATAATATATACCAAATTTCGTGAATATATATTGTCAAATGTGAAAGTTTTCCATATGAGAACTTGATTCCGATCGTTCAGCTATATGTTATAGTGGTCCGATATCGGCCGTTCCGACAAATGAGCAGCTTCTTCAAGAGAAAATGACGTTTGCAAAATTTCAAAAGGATATCTTAAAAACTGAGGGACTAGTTCGTATATATACAGACAGACGGACAGACAGACAGACGGACATGGCTAAATCAACTCAGCTCGACATACTGATCATTTATATATATACTTTATAGGGTCTCCGACGATTCCTTTTGGGTGTCTTCAAACTTAATAACTTAACTTAAATTAAAAGGTGGTTGTCCAGAAATGGTAAATAAAACGTAAAAAAAAAATTATTAATTATTACTCCTCAATAATCAAAGTAATACCCACCAGATGTAATACACTTATGGCATCGATATTTCCAGTCCTCAAAACGCTTTTCATAAGCACTTTTTGGGATGCCCCGCAGTTCTTTCAGCGAATTTTGTTTTATCTCTTTGATTGCCTGAAAACGGGTTACACAAAGCGGATATTTCAGTTTGACGAACAAGAAAAAATCATATGGAGTCAAATCTGGTAAATACGGTGGTTGATCCATTGTATTCATTGCGTTTTGGCTTTAAATTCGCTTACAATCCTGGCTCAATGCGATGGAGCATTATCATCGTGTAAAATCCATGAAGTGTTTCTGCAGTTCCAATCGTTTTCGACAGATGTTTTCATGCAAATGTCTCAATACAGCCAAATAGAACTCCCGATTGACCGTCTGTGCCTTCGAAACAAATTCATGGTGCAACAAACCAGGCATATGGAAAAAACAATAAGCATTCCCTTGATTTTTCAGCGGCTTTGGCGTTGTTTGTTTCGGTTTCGGTTCGTTTTTTCTCTCCATTTCGATGATTGTTGTGTTGTTTGTATTTGACACTCATAAACCTATGTCTCATCGACAGTTATAATACTCTACATGAATGTGAGATCGAAATTCGCTCCATTAAGCATGTCCAAAGAGACCATCTGCGGCAATATTTTTGAAAAAAAAATCAGCTTTATCGGGACGAGTCGAGCAAGAACGCGTTTCGTACTCTAAATATCCACTAAAATCATTCGAACATTAAATATGTTCACCATGTTATCCACTCGTGAATATCCCCGCGTTAGTAGAAAGGTCAAGACAACTCTTGGACAATTAAACAAAACAAATTCTTAGTAAACCAATCTGGTGTATTATATGATTAAGTTTATTAGTTTGTAAAGTTAATCACAGCTTTTTAAGCACTGTAATGGCTATAGCTTATAAAATGTTGCTGACCTATTCACAGATTATGTAGAATATTACTCTATTGTGATCTTGTATAGTTGACTGACTATATTTCTAACTAAAAATATAATCCTCACAAACTCTTGTGTTTGTTATTTGTACAGGGACGGGGAACATCCACCAACAAATTTTGAGGATTACTTTTGAGTTGACAATTTTAGTTGGCTTTAAATCCAGTCCTTTCTCTTGGGCATTGAACGAACTGACATGAGAACCTCTATATTTAAATTTTGATTCAAATATTGATCTTCACCGATTCGCAATTTCTTTGCACGCTAGATTTTAGTACACTTACAGGTTTTGATCGGCCTGTGTATATGGTAGTTACATGCTATAGTTGTCGGGTCTTAAAAATGTCTTTAAATATTCCAGCGCTTGCAAAAGATTTCAAATTTCGTAAAGATATCTCGTGAAAGAAAAAAGTTTTCAATACAAGGATTTGAGTGGATTGGTCACCTTATATGGCAGCTATATGCTACAGTGATCCGATATCGGCGTTTGCAACAAGTAAGCAGCTTCTTGGGAAGGAAAAGAACGTGCGTAATGGATGATGAATATTCCAAAAACCTAGAGCTATATACAGACAGACGGACGGCCATGGCTAAATCGACATATATTTATATATATCATTTCTGAATTACAAAATTTGTAGCAAACTCAATACATTCTCTTCAGGGTATAAAAGACTTAATCATAAAATTTTTAGGTAAAACGTACATTTCGGCTTCGTTTTGATGTCATTAGAGCGGATTGACCTGACTGATTGGCCGTAACTGATTCGGGCAAAGGCTGAGCATTTATCGTATAATTGTCATATAATCTACATCTCCCTTTTTTGAAAATTTAATAATGTAAATGCCTTGGCCGTGATTTCGAATTTGTTTTAGGGGTTTCATGAGTTCATGGATTTCAAAGATTTGATGTTTTTATTATTTAATTCAATTCTAAAATATAATATCTCTGGAATATTATCGTAAATTTTCGAAATAATCCGCGTGATATTTTCGGAGATACAGCCTTGAGAACTTGTGCACTCAAGGCTAGCTAGTGCGACGTCTTTAAACGCGTTTTCTCGAAACTGTGTTTTTGAAGTCGGTTGGCCAGATTGCATTTTCAGTTTATTTTCCTTCGTTCAAGTTCTAAGTTAAGGTTTTAATTAAAACACATATTTTTCACTTTGGACGATCCTATGAGGAGTTATCTTGTTATCTGAGGGGGGTACGAAGGTGACTTAAGATTTGTACGCCATTCCACTTACTGTCAAATAACAACCTATTGTCCACATTTGATTAGTTTTCGTCAATTCAAATTCTAAAAATGAAACTCTGTAAGTTGGAAACAACACTCTACAACACTGTAGACAACAGCAATTTTGAGGCTCAAAAACAAATTGTCACTGCCCATGCGAGTATATTACAGCTCAATGGCCAAACAAGTATTCTTATGTATGTGTATAAGTGTAGAAGAATCAAGGCTGAGTGCCTATATTAAGTGAACAGGAGTCGCCGAGTCAAGTGTGGCTACTTGTGTGGATTAACATTTCAATTGCCTTGTTGCCGAATTGTAACTGTTTGTGACAGATGAGACCTGCCCAGCCATGCTGTGCACAAATGGGTGCGTGTGTTGACCGACATGTTGGCAATTACACCTCTGAAAAGCACTTACAAGCACTCGAACACACTTGAGTAATTACCGAAGCACTCTCACTTTGAAATATGACCGAAACTGTAGTTATGTTGCCATTGAAAAAATTGAGATTTTTGACGTTTCGCGTAACATTTTCATTAAGAAGTTTATTGTGTGCTTCTCATATTGTTCCGGCCGCCACTTACTGTTGTTTGTGACAGACGACCGCCTGCGTGGGTTTTTGATTGCTTTGGTTGTCACGAAACATTGTTGCACCTTAATTTTCAATAAAAGGACATAATCAACATAAAGAAATTCGTTGGAAAGAAATGGTAAAATGGAAAAGAACAAAGCAATCATTGCACAATAAAGAAGGAGTGCTGAAAGGTAGTTAAAAAGAACAACACAGTGGCCTGTCGCTCAGAATAGTCTCATAAAATTTGCATCCTTTGTGTTAGATTGTTTTTTCATGTTAGATACTGAAACGAACACAACAACTGTGTAGCAAAACATTACAGTTAATAACAGCAAAGCAGAATCTAGAGTTTTGGAAAAAACCATGACTTGGAAAAAAGTCGTCAAAATTGAAAAGGAAGAAAGAGGAAAAAAAGTGATTTTTTTTTTTTTTTGCAATTGCCGAATAGTTCAAAAATTATCTTACGGTGAAATCACTTAATACTTCTTCAAATTTTATAGGAGCTACTTTTGCATATGATTTCAGATAGAGGATCGGAAGAGAGCGACAAGTAATAATTTCTTCTACGAAATATTGTATTAGATATCGGACTAGGTGAATTAGTGAAGTAATGTTTGATACCAGCTTACCAAATATCAAGCGTAAATGATGAAAATCGGTCTAAATCTTATTGTAATCTTATCCTACATCTATCTCTAACAGCCATATCTATCTGGCTTTTAAGTAAATATATCAAATGAAAAGTAAGGTATCATAATCAAACTAGAGAAGTATATTTTCCTAAGGATAAGGTAAAGAAGAGAGGGCACACATTTGTAAAAAAGCGAATAAAAATCTACTAAACCTTTAATTAAATTGAATTTGCTAGATGTTTACCAATTTTAGTCTTAGTAATTTCAGAACAGAATATATTCAGTTTGCTCGGAATCAATAGCTTGTATGAACAACTTTTTCATTTGTCTTTGCGAAAATTTGCATATTTCCTAAGGGAACGGTACAAGCAATATTCGAAGCACTTTTTTTGGATCGAGTCAATCTATACTAATATCATAAAGAGGAAAGATTTGTACCTATTTTTTTATGTTTGTATGTTTGTAATGAATAGGCTCAAAAAGTACTAGGCCGATTTAAAAAATTCTTTCATCAATAGAATGCTACATTTTTCCAATTCGACATAGGCTACATTTAATTTTGAAAAATTAGGGATCCTTGGTAAAATTTGAACAATGTAACCGAAGGAGTAGAAAAATGAGTCTTAAAATGTCTTTCGTCGAATGCGCTGCCGAAACTATTAGCGATAGAAGAAAATAATCTACAACAATATTGAAGAACATCATAATGTCTACAAAAAAATCCGCGGTATCGTATGTCCAACTATTGTAGTTATGTCACTACAACAACTTTTTTCATTTTAAACATTAATGAAAATGCTAACCGAATTTAAAGCATGATATTTATATGTTTATATTAATCCTTATCCAAATAAATTATTTTATGGTCAAGACCATTTAACTACCCATAAAATAGTTTTTAAATTGGACTTTCCATTCAAAAGATATTACGAATTAAAAAATTCAAAAAGTAAACAAAACCGCCATAGCGCAGTGGCCGTTGTTTGCGATGCATTCTGAAAAGCGCGACGGGCCAGAGAATGTAAAGTATAGAAAAGGTGCAAATTGAATTCTGTATGATGTTCGATTTGGCGGCTAACAGAGCCGATAGAATCAAAGTAAGGGATTCGACGCTGTCGCTGCTGTTTAGCAGAATTGAGCACGTGTAGTGGCAAAAATATATGTAAAACGACTGAATTCATTATTTATTAATGTTATTTTAATTTTTTGATTACTATTATTTTTATTTTTTAATTTTTCAAAAGTGCCCGCCACTTAAACCATCAAAGAAATTGAATATAAATAGACTTACATACAAATATAATTGTGAGATTTTTTTTTAATACAAATAAAAATATTTGTGAAAAAAAGTGTTTTATATCCAAAGTTCCAAAAATAAATAATTGTCTACCCCGTGCGATGCCGGGACGGGCTGCTAGTATATCATATATTGCTGCATACAAACGACAACAGTTCTTGTAGAAAATAGTTCTAAATCTAAGTAGTTCTCTGAGAATATAGAGCATTACCACCAGATAACTGGAAAAATTCTAAAATAACTAGTCATAAAAAATGCTTTTAAAAGTCCTAACCAAATACTTGAGGTAAGAGAGGTATTTTACTTTATTTGATTTTAGAGGTATCGGTACGACGTAGATAATTTCTTCTTCTTGCTATAGCCATTGTCAGCGTGCCAGCATCGCAGAACCAACATTTTACACTAAACCAGATTTTCAACCTACAGTGTCGGTAGTTTTATTTTTGCTAGAAGTTTGATGTTCAGCTTGGACCAATTCAGGTGGTACAACCGATTAATTATTTTCGGTGGCCTCAAATACCTGGCTTTCTAATAGGCATGCTATAATTTCAAAGTGTCGTTACGGCCATCTTTAATATGTCATGATCTGTAATATTTTTATACCCTGAACAGGGTATATTAAGTTTGTCACGATGTTTGTAACATCCTGAAGGAAGCATCGGAGACCATATAAAGTATATATATAAATGATCAGTATGTTGAGCTAAGCCGATTTAGCCATGTCCGTCTGTCTGTCTGTCCGTCTGTCTGTATATATACGAACTAGTCCCTCAGTTTTTAAGATATCCTTTTGAAATTTTACAAACGTCATTTTCTCTTCAAGAAGCTGCTCATTTGTCGGAACGGCCGATATCGGACCACTATAACACATAGCTGTCATATAAACTGAACGATCGGAATCAAGTTCTTATATGGAAAACTTTGACATTTGACAATGTACCTTCACCAAATTTGGTATAGATTATTTTCTAGGGCAAAAATGTAATCTCCAAAAAAATTGTTCAGAGCGGTTAACTATAGCATATAGCTTCTATACAAACTGGACACATAGTTACTAACAGAAATGCACTTGTGAAGGGTATTTAGCTTCGGTGCAACCGAAGTAAACGTTTTATCTTGTTTTCATTGTATTCAGTAAAGAGAAAGATTTAAGCAAGAACAACGCTTACAAATTATTAAATTTCATTATCAAATTAATTGCAATATTTTACGATGTTATGTTGAAGTGCCATTAAGACAAAAAAATATGATTGCCGTTCAAAACCTCCTGCTCAAGATCTCAATTTGTCGTTCTCAATTTGTCGAATTGGGACTGTATCAAATCACATTCTGGCGGATTTTAAGAATGGATTTGGGCTAGCATTCGTATAAAATTATTCTGATTCAAGACCTGAAGCCACTGGACCATGTCAAGAATTTGCTGATTATGTTTTGGAAAAACTTGAAAACGAAAACAAGTTTTTAAGAAAATCATCTTCTGTTAATTAAGAAAACTGTCTATTCTGGTGCGGAGAAAATACACAAATTATTCACAAGCAACCATTACATTCACTTAAATTGATAGTTTGGTGTGGTTTTTGTTCTGATGGAATCATCGGTCCGCACTTCTTTCATAATAAAGCTGTTGACACGGTTGCAGCTAATGGAGAGCGGAATAGAGCGATAATAACCAACCATTTATGACCGCAAATGGAGGAAGTTGATTTTGACAATATCTGTTTCTAACAAGACGGGGCTATGTACCACACAGCACGTGCAACAACCGAATTATTGCAAGAAAAATTTGAAGCTGCGATTATTTCAAAAATTTGTGATATTTAATAGCCTCCAAGAAGTTGCGGTGTAATTTGAAGTCAACGGTCTTTAGCAATAAACCAGATTTTCTTCAAGCTTAAGAAGTCAATATTGAACTTGCTAATCATGATATACGACTTGATTTACTTGAAAAAGTAGTCGAAAATTGTGTTCATCGAATTCGTTTCTGCAAAAGAAGTCGTAGAGGCTATATGTGCATGATGTTATTCTCAGAACTTAACTGTATCGATTGTTCTCCATATTAAAAAAAAAAACGCTATTATTTGATGTTGTGTGCATTCACTTTAAGGTTCGTTCCAATTACATTGCTTTAGTGACCGCAAGTATCTTTCTAGGTTGTTTAACATATCACTTCCTTCTGTACTTCTAAATCCAGCGATCCATATGAGAAAATGGCGGCTCTTTTTTATATATAGTGAAGTCCTTTCATGTTTTCCAGATTTATGGGAGTTTCCTGATGTTACTTACAGCGGTAGGTTTATCGCTATAGACATATGAAAACGGAGAATAGAAAAATATTCCTTATTTCCTTATTATTAAAATGTGTTTAAAAAACATATTCTAAATTTAAGGTATACTTTTTTTATATGAGAAGCTCCCGCTTCTACTAACCCATCATCAATCCGTTGCGCTGTTTCTGAACCATCGGTGCATCCCTGTGACATATACAAATAGAAAATTAAAAAATAATGATAAGTACTTACTCTACTTTTTTTCGAAAAAAAAAAATCAAATTTCAAGATATCCTCGTCCTAAGTGACAAGCTTCTCTTCGTCTCTGCTTTGTGCTTCGGAATTTATAAGCGAGTCATGTATAGACATTTTAAGATTTGTATCATTTTTGACTTACTATGTGCTTTTTAATGAATTTACAAATACAAATACCGGAGCCTAGAAACCATACTCCCTGGAATGGTTGCAAGAGACTCAATGAACCCATTTTGGTATAACTTCAGTATCATTCGTTTCATTTTAGAGTGATTGAAAAATTTTATTAAGTAGAATTTTCCTTCCATATACGATATTTTGAAATGAAATGATTTTTTGTGTGGAAACCACTTCACCATATTTGCGATGTCTGGAAAGCATTCGATTTTCTCACTTGTCAGCTTCCGTATGCGCTGCACATAAGTGGTTGCACACGTTTTCCGTCGTCTACAAACGCTTGAATATCAAAGCTGAAAGCGGATATACACACTTAAATACGGTTCCTTAATGATGAAATACAGATATACAAACATATATGTTTGTATTATATATATTTTTTTCCTTTGCTGATTTTACGCCATATTATAGCAATACGTGGCTCCGTAGACACGCTGCGTTCTTCTTTGGGTGAATTTTGGCGAATTTTCAGACTTTATTTACAAATGCATTTAATTGGAATTTCGTAAGATTTTCCCGTATCGCTACGCTTCATTGGCTCGCTTCGTCTTAGTTACACAGCCATGTGTGCGGTTGTGTGTGTGTACGTGTTAATATGCCCCAAATAGCCCAGAGTCTGCATGCTGAGACGATAAATCAGACATTATTCGACGTTCATTTCATTTTCAATAATGCAAAAAATCCAATTGGAAATAATGTGCGAAAATTCGCTGTTGAAAGGAGAGATTTTCTTCAATGGATTTATTAATAATTTTTTGGCATGAATGTAAAACGAGTCTCACGGCCAAGAGGCGGGGTTAGGTGGCCACACAATTCTACGTTTTTTTTTTTTGTGCTTGCCACATTTTTACATGCACCATAAAGACGAGGTGGCTTAAACGTTTCACCAAGTTATTCACGTCGATGTGCATAAATTTGAATAGTAGCAAGGCACTAGATCATCTCACGCGATCTCTTCTGGCACCTCGTGTCATTAACCTTTGGAGAAAGAAGGAGGTAATTGCCTCAAAAGGGTATGTGTGGCATGTGAATTTAATATTCGAAAAAAAAGCAAATGAAATAAGTGGCATAAATGAGTGATGTGTCAATAACCCGACATAGCGGAAGTTTCGAAATTGAATTATGCATGTATTTTCGAAAGTAATGCATCAACAGTAAACATTATTCCGCGTTTACAAATCTTTGTTGTAAACTACTTAATGTTAAATGCGTCAAATGATCGGAGCATGCATAATTTATGATGGAAGCGCTATTTCGAATGACAACAGAAATTTATGAGTAACTCTTTCAAGTCAAAAGTGCACGCAGTCGTAGGTGTTGCACTGCTTGCTGAGTGACATTTGCCGACTGGAAAAATACAGCAAATAATTTTATATACAAAATGACTCGCACATATTTTTGACCCAAAACCCAACGTTTGGTAGTCACACGCTTAACACTTTTGCTTACTTTATCCCTGAACAAAATTTTTTAATAAAGCTTTCATCGAACTTTTTGTGTGAAAGCTTGAAACACAGAATGTAAGCATTGGTTTGTACTTCTTAAAATATCGTTAGCCAAGTAGAAACTTTATTACACACAAGAAAGTCAACTTTATGCTGATATAATTATCGAATAGAGATCTTAAATTGAAAGCATCCAAAATAAAGCTTGTACAAGAACTTAAGCCGCTTGACCTTCCCAAGCGACATCGCGTCACTTTATGGGCTGTTGAAAAGTTCCAAGAAAATCGGACGTTTTCGAGCCAAACGTTCAGTGATGAGGCGACATTTGGTTTCAACAAAATGCATTTATTGAGAGAACACTTTTGTAATCAGATAGTTTTTCGTTTTTTTGCGATGTCGAGATTTGTTGAGCAAAGAATTTGCATTAAATTTTGTTTACGTAATCAATTTTCTGCCGCGGATACGTTGAGGATGGCGCAGAAAGCCTTTGGTGATGAGGCTAGGTCTAACAAAAATGTTTACAAGTGGTATAGTGAGTTCCAAGCCGGCCGTGAATATGTCGAAGACGAAGAGCGTCCAGGGCGACCATCAACCTCAACCGACGAAGCTCACGTTCAACAAATCAAAGATTTGGTGTTGAAAAATCGTCGATTAACAATTAGAGACCTTGCTGATGAAGTTGGCATATCTAAAGGCTCAGCCAATATCATTTTGAAGGATGTTTTGGGCCTCAAGCGCGTCAAATCTCGACTGGTACCGAAAACATTGAATTTTTTGGAAAAAAGGCGTCGCGTTGAAGTGTGTGAAACGATGCTTCCCGACTACCAGGGTGTCATGAAATGCATTATGACCGGCGATGAGACTTGGATCTATGCTTATGACCCCGAAACAACCGATCAATCGAGCGAATATCGAGCCAAAAGAGAGCCGAGACCAAAAAAATCGCGCCAAAGTCGCTCAAAAACTAAGGTCATGTTGACTGTTTTCTTCGATTATCGTAGTGTTGTGCACTATGAATTCCTTCCAACCGGTCAAACAGTCAACAAGGAATATTATTTGAACGTTATGCGCCATTTGCGTAACGCTATCCGCCTAAAAAGGCCGGAATTGTGGAAAGACAATTCTTCGTTTTTACACCACGATAATGCACCATCCCATACTGCCCTCGTAATTCGTGATCATTTCGCCAAAAACTCAACCCATATCGTTCCGCAACAACCCTATTCACCTGATCTGGCGCCGTGCGACTTCTGGCTGTTCACCAAGCTCAAAAGACCGCTCCGGGGACATCGTTTTTATACGATAGAGTTGATTCAAGCCGCAGTCAAGACGGAGCTGAAGGCCATCCCGGAAAGTGACTACAACCACTGTTTCGAAGATTGGAAAATCCGTTGGCATAAGTGCATTGCATCGGGAGGGGATTGCTTTGAAGGGGATAAAATTGATTTGGAAGAATAAATAAAGATATTTCAAAATAAATAAAATGTCACCTTGTTTTTTGGGCACAGTAGTATATAATTGAAGTTCAGTGATAGTCCTTTACTGATAATTGTATGCTTGTGCGTCAAAAATGGACTGAATCCGGTCAACGATTTTCGAAACCTTTACATCGCATATATCGTGCAACATGTGAGTTATCTCAGTGAAATTGAGAGAGCGTATTTAACGATATACTGATAACTCTTACAGTCGCTAATTTATCAAAATAATGCCAACTTAGCTTTTGAAAGCATAGGAACAACTAAAATAAAGAAAATAATAGAAAATAATAATTTTCTTTTAATTTTTGAGTTCTATGATTAGATGTATTATATATTATTTATATTCAGTTTAAGGTCTTCAAATTGTTCATTTTCGGCATTTTTTTACTGTGTAATAAAATTGCTTGCACAGAAAGAGAAAGAAAACTTTTTTTGCATTGCGTTCTTTTATTTCCCGACCGACTGTGCTTTTTGTGAGTCTTTCAAAAAATATCCTTTTCAGCTAAACAACACTAAATTATTTTAAATAAATAAATTTTCATTACTACCTATTCTGACGTTTTTAACTTTTTCGTATGCAAATATTTACTTGTCATTGAAAATCAACTTTCATAAATCTTCTTATTTCTATTTTATCTTCGTTGTATCGTCCTTGTATAAATAATTATTTCTGGCTGCTTGATTGTGACGGCTACTAATGAAGAAAACAGGAAGATTTCCAAAATCATTTCATATTGTTTATTTATGGTTTTATGTTATACATCTTTTATTTGTTTTAAAAACTGAGGAATAAACAAATATTGTTGAATTTTATTTACTTTGGTGACACTCTGCGCTTTTTGGCATTCGAAACGCTTGACATTGGAACAATGCCATTCCTATAAAATGGTGTTGGTCAGTTGTCAATAAATAGTAGCTATAAATATGCAAAAAAAGTAAAATATAATGGGGTCTACATGTATCTCACACCTCTTTGAGTTATTGCAGGAAGTTTTTTCGAAAACATTGGTCAGCATAAACGTATTTCAAAATGTGAAAACGGCGAAATTGGGTATGTTAGGTTAGGTCGCATGCCTGAACCTGGCATTAGTGGCGTAGGGTCTCAAGAGCTGTTAACGCTGGTTATTTGAGATTCTTGAAATTCTTAGAACACCAAATAAAATTTGTTAAGGCGACTAATACCAATGCCAGCAACTTCGCCGAAGGTGTGTCTAACCAGATATTTCATCCTCAATCTGGCAAACAGTTGAGAATAAAGTGCCTAGATGATTCCAACTCGCCTTTTGTCATACGTCCGAAAGGATATATTGCCTTTCTCTTTTTTGAAGCACTTTTTCTGTTCTGATTGAGGTATCTCCGTTCTGATTGAAGTATCTCCAAATCATTCGTCTTTAATGGTGACGAAATCGTTGACTTCTTAGTTTGTTTTTAAACTACGGGAATAAAAAGAGTCAATCGACAATTCATCACTTGTAAACTATCAAAGAGCACCGCTAATGTACTATATTTCTCATACATTTCCCTCGACCAATTGATAGGCGCCTTTATTTTTGAGCGATTGTCAACTGATTTTGGACGGTCTTCACGAAATTCGTTTTTGAGTGATTTATAACTTCAATGGAATTCATCATGCCATCGTCAGACACTCGTCTTGATGCAGCTTCATCGTCAAAAATTAAATTGAATTCATTGATGCACTATTGCTGAGTTAATCCCCTTCGAAGTTTGTAAAAAGTAATCGTGCAAAGATGTTAATCCCATTTTTATGGCCGAGGTGAATATTTTAAGTTACTGTAGAACATACAAATAGTGCTCATATGTCAAAGATATGAAATTTTGTGACAAAGTTGTGAGTTTTGAGTTTGAAACACTGCGGTTGCCAAATTCCGTCAAATAAATGGAAATATTTTATCAAACTTTATTATACTTCTGTTAAGATACTGAACTCAACTATAATAAAAATCCTACTAAATATTTCCTTCCTGCCACATTGCATTCATTAATTTATTTTCGATATAATTTAATTACAGGATTCGGGCACTGGCACACCGGTCACTATGCGTGTGGATCCCAAAGGATACTATTTATATTGGATTGATCAAAATAATGAAATGGATATTTTGGATATAGCCACCATACGCGACACACGAACTGGGGCATATGCCAAAAAACCAAAAGTGAGTAAATTTTATGGAGAAATTTTATTACACACAATGATTACTTGGCTTTATGTCGATATTATTAATTACAATATGTGTAGGTATATTTGCCTTGTGGCGCGAACATTTAATTAGCTTTTATGCTGTGAGACAATCAATTATCGGCAAGATTGATTGAGGCTAAGAGCATCAAATGAAGGCATGCAGACTTTTATAATGGAGCGGTCAAAGGGTGTATAATATTTTGCAAAGTGAAGAGTATACTTTATAAGAAATGTCCATGACCATACTAAATGTAATACAACAACATACAAACAAGTTGTTGTGTATGAGCAGTGAAGAGAAATTAATATACAACAAAAACTCTCGATATTAAATTAGTTAGTGTACTGATGACCACTAAGACCAAGCTAGCTAGAGCATTAAATTTCAATAAACGAATCTTAAAAATAAAATGAGCTGATAATAATGTAATAATCGTTAATAGAGAGACAGCTTCACTTTTGATATTTGTATTGACCACACTATCATATGAAATCGCTCCATATTAGATTTCATGACTCAAACATTAATCCAAGTCAACGATATTGTTTGAAGCTTCGAAATAATCATCAGATGATTACGGCATTTTCAGTATTCTAAAGAAGATTGCAACAAGATTATGTATTCATAATATTAGGAGTATTAAGGCAAAAATACCTAGATTGCTCAAAAAAGGTCTAGTTTTGTTCATAAGGGATATTTAGAGACTAAATTCCAAGAGGACAATCCCGCTTCGATTCAGGCTTTGGAGCAAAGCATCACGCGTGTCAATCGCAAGTTACCGGTCGGAATGCTCCAACGACTCATCGAAAATTGGGTTCAATGGATGAAACATCTGAGACGTAGCCGCGGCTAACATTGAAAGAGATAAACTTCAAAAAATAAATGCTCAAGAATATTCTTTCGAATGATAACAAACCTGGAAATGGATAACCCTTTATACAGTCTGTCAAGTAAGAGCGTGGTGGTGTTAATTTATAGAAAACATTATTTTATGAAACTCATATTTATATATACATTGTACACATTACAAACAATGACGCAATTTGTTCAATAATATGTCCAGTCACCACCGGCGTCGATAATTGCCTGACATGCTTTCTACTAATTTTACGGCATATTCTAGTGGTAAGCATCTCCAGATCCTACGAATTTTGTAAGACAACTGCTTCAAAGTGTATGTGCGTAATGATGCCAGATTGAGTTTTCCACTGAGTACAGAGCTTGCTGTGGTGTTTAGGATCGTTGTCCACCTGCAGAATCCAATCTTCATTTAATTGATGAACCATCGTTTGGCAGATAGCAATAAAGTCTTTTTGTAGATTTTTATCATTTTCTCGGCATTTAGGTTGTCAGTAAAGAGGTACAAAGTGCTGAATCCCTGATTTGAGAAGCAGCCCCAAAGATGCACCTTTAGTCAATGTTTTACGGTCCGCTGAACAAGCCGATTGGTGGAAGTTGACCATTTTCAAAATCTCTATCAATATTCTCATGGGCCCAAGCGAGTCGCTTTGTCATAAGTTTTTCAGTCAACAGAGGCTTCTTCATTGTGTTGCACCATTTCAGATCATGAGTATGTAGAACGGTTCGGATAGTTTCGTAGGATATATCTAAACCATTTGCCATCAATTTTGCTTGTCCTTGCCGCAGTGTTAAAGCAGGATTCCGCGAAAACAGATTCACTATTCCTTTTTCATCCTTTTGTTCACTATTCCTAACGAACCACGTTCTGGTAAATCATCGACATTTTTAGCCACTATATATCGCTATATCCACTTCTATACAAATGCCTTCGACTTTCTCATATACTTAACACCCGCTGATTGCGATATTTTGGAACCATTCGGGTGGATGCAAAGGAACACAGCTTCGTATCGCGACGCGCACTTAGCACTCATGGCGTTTAACGTGATTCTCTTCCAAAAGATCAACGACAACTAAACCTTCATGACAATGCATCTAGGACAAAGCTTCCCTCTATCGGCTCGCGAAGGAATTAGAGCGAAATCTTTCAATAACTGTCGGTAAAGTCGACCACCCTCTTACTTGACAGACTGTATTGTACATCATCTAACAAAGTAGTCAGCACTTTAGATTAGGTTAGCTAAGGTAAACAGGCTTCATGAGACCATAAATAATCCCACTTGGACTGCTAGAGATGTGGTGCCTAGAAGCATGGATAAAAAAGATGGTCGTATACCTACAAAGCGCCTACAGCCAGCCGCACATTTATTGAGCTTGTCAATTACTACTACAAGCAATTTGCCGGACTGATAAAAAATAATGCAACAAATATACTTTAACCTTAGTGTGGCGAAAGCTGGGCGGTGATGAAGAAATTGTCTAGATGTTTCTACCTCATCTTCCTAGCTAAGAGTTACGCATGCGGCCAGAAGTCTTTCACAACGAGGGCGTGAGACCCATAGATTCAGCGCCTTAGACGTCGTTGCCTAAAAAAGCCAGGAAAACCCACGTAAACGAAGGAACGAGTGAAGAAGCGCCTAAAACGAGGCAACTAGTCAACAGCATGGCCGCAAGTCAGAAAGGAAATAATAGGCCAAAACGACAAACAGATCATCCTAATGGGATTGGGGTATGGCTTTACATCGGCTTTATAATTTTTGCTGTGGCCAGACACTCAAACAAGTTTAATATGGAAGTAGCTTGATGCCATTGCTAGTGAGGTCATATACTTATTGACTAGCTTTGAGCTCTGCTATCGGAGTGGATGCAGTGGCAGTGGTCAGGCAGTGTGAAATAAGAATTGATTGAGAGCTCCCGAAAACCGACTCCCTCTCCAACCTAAACTTTGAGCTTGATCCATCCATAAAAAAGCTCATGGCGCTTCTTTTCCAGTGACTCCGCCCAGTCTTCGGAAAAATATTTTCCGAATAGTTTAAATTTTAACGAAAATAAGTAAGGAAGTGGTAGTATCGGCTCAAACTGAACATTTTATACTCTGGCAATTTGCCAGGATTAAAGCCAGGGAAGTATCTTCAAGTACTTAAAGCTTGTTCGTTATGTGGGGTCTAAGCGAGTTTCCACCTGATTTCATTCATTCTAAGCACAAATATGTGCCGTTATGAGAATAACACGCTCTTTCAATTTTATTAAGATAGCTCAGATATTGTCTGATATATGCGGTATAAAGTCATCGGAAATCCTTATATTAGGGAAGTGTTGACTTTATTCAACCAATTTGTAGCACATAGATATACTACTGTCAGGAAATATATCTCTTTGAATTTCAATTATATATAAAATCTCACACACTGACCGATATTTTCGGTAGATACTACTTGTGAAGGGTGGGCCATCTAACGTTTTAAATTTGAATTATCTATATTTCGACATTGGAAACGTCAAATATGTACCATTCGAAAAGTGACAGATATTCAGCAAAAAGTCTAAAATTTACAAAATGGATTGCTATTCACTGGAAGTAAACTGGGAAATATTTAAAAAATTTTTCCAAAGTGGTGAGTCTTCAACCCATTCAATTTTACCGAAAAATCATCTTTTCGGACGAGATTCATTTCCAACTCGATGGTTACGTTAACAAGCAGAATTGTTGCATTTGGGGCACAGAAAACCCGCATGTAATCGTCGAGAAGCCAATGAACCCTGCACGAATCACTGTATGATGCGGATTTTGGTCCGGTGGTGTCATTGGCCCATTTTTCTTCGAAGAAGGAACCCCGTAACCATCAATGGCGAGCGATATCGCGCAATGTTAACCGAATTTTTCTTCAAGCAAATTAAAGAGGAAGACTTGGACAACATTTGGTTCCAGCAGGACGGCGCTACGTGCCATACGGCAAACGCTACACTCAATCTTTTAAGCCCTATCTTCGAAAATCAACAAAAGAGGTGATGGTGATTGGCCTCCCAGAAGCTGCGATTTAACTCTGTTGGACTATTTTCTGTGGGGAGCTGTTAAAGATAAATATTACGCCAACCAACCAGAAACAATTCAAGATCTAAAGTACGAGATTGAAGCTGCTGTAGCTGCCATAAGGCCTGACACCATCGAGAAAGTACTCCAAAATTGGGTGGATCGGATAAGCTACTGTAAACTCAGCCGTGGTGGTCATTTGTCCACAAATGTTTTCCACAAATAAATTTCATAAAACAACAAATTTCAGAAATATCATGCCGTTTTTTTTATTGACTTTTTAAATTTAAAATTTTATATGGCCCACTCTATATAAGCACAGCGTCCATATATTCAGTACTTAGGGGATTGAACACTTTTGGCTCGATTTATGCAATCATCCAAATACTAGTCCGTTCTCCTTTCTGTATTTGAAAATAATGTGAAAATCAGAAAGTTGTTGAATACCATTCGGCTATTACCGTTAATACCATCATCAGCTTAACAAATAGTACTGAAAGTGTGATTTCTATGTAAATACATACATATATATATAAATAAATATGTATTTACATTCTACATGGGCATATATATCGCTGCAGTATATTAGCAGACATTCGATGCCGGATTGGCGGCAGCAATTTAACTATAAATAAATCATTAGTAAACAACATTCGCTTTTAATTTGGTCGAACACTTCTGGTGTTGCCCTCGCACAACTCTATTTGCACATGAACCAATATACACAAATATTAACCTGCGCGCGTACCAAACACTACCACCCACACCCCATCGCACAACTACATACACCCACTCAGCGCTGCGTGGCAAATAAATAGCGAAGCAATTTCGAAAACATATTCGAATTCCATGAACTAAAATTCATTAAAATTGTATTTGGTTTTAACAACTAGAGAGTCATAGAGAGGAAAACAAAATTGGTACAGCACATTGTAAATAAGTAGTGATTAATTACATTATGTCATTAGACGACTTGAGTATAAATAAAAGCTGAAACAGTGCGCGGCAGACCAGAATAACGGTGTGTATTTGTATTGGCCGTTGTAGGCATAAATAGCGCATTTCGCTTGTAATTTTGCCCATAAAAATAATATCTCAATTTGCCATAGGCCATGGCAGCAGCAGCAACAATGAAACATCTGCCGTTAACTGCAGCCGCCTCACTTTAATGTAAACATTTTAATATATCAAGTATATATTGAATATCCTTGATTTATGCGACAGCACACAAAGCTAAAATTAATTTGTATTCTCTATGTGAATTATGGACTGGCTGCTCGCGCTTTGTATTTTTGTCATTATATATGAGTTATGTATATTCCTAGAGATACTATGTGTATTAGCGCTGGTCGGTTTACAGGAAGCCAAAAAATAGAGATGTCGCGTATATGGAAATGTTCTACGGATCATTCTAAAGGAGTATTCTAGTCTAGAAGCATGAATTTCGGGTGATTTTTAAAGTGTCGTAAAAAACAGGCAATTAATATTTTTACTATCCATTTTTATGATTAGTTATTTGTTAATTTTAGAAGAGTAGAAAAAAATTAGAAACTAAAAAAAAGTAAAAAATTTCAAAAAATATGAGCTGACGAGGTGGGGGGTCTCTAAAAATTTCCACGTGACCATACCCATAATTTCAACCCTCCTAGTTATCTGAAACCAAAAAAAAAAAAAGGTTATTAATCTAGAATAATGTCGCAATGGTCGGAACTACTGGGAAAAAAAAAATTCACAAAATGGCGACTGCCTAGAAAAAAAAAGTTTTTTTGAATCACTTTTTCTGACTATTTCGAATTTTTTAAAAACAATAAAAATTAAAATTTGGGGATGGGGCTAGTTCCAACCATAAACAAACCTATAAAGAAGACACTATAAAAATTTCAAGTAAATCGGTCCAGTAGAACCTGAGAAATCGTGGGTATCGTTCCGTAAAAGACAGTTTTGAGAAAAACGCTTTTAAAGTTTCACGTTCCGGCCGAACCAGTTTGGATGCCAGGTCATAAAAATGCCTATATCTTCGAAAATAATGTGAATTTTGAAAAATCCTCTTGTATACATATTCTTGAATAGCTAAACTTTGAAAACGAAAAAAATTTCGATTTTTTTTTTAACTTCTATACTGGAATACCCCCTTAACAACTTTGTAGAATATCCCTCTAGAGACTAAGGGTCTAAAACCGATTTTTAGTTCGTTAATACAAATTTGTTCGTCATTATTTGGAATAATCCAAAGAAATTTGATAAGTAGTAGCATTTTAATACAAATATTCTATAGATAATTTGTCGGAATCGGCATAATCGGACATCTATACCCACATACAAGTATATACCACAAGTAGAACATTTCCAGCATACGCGATTTGATAGGAAAAAATCAACCCGCTTTAATATACATATCGTTTATATATATAAATGAATAATCTTGGTTAGGAAATCAGAACATACATTGTGACAAAAAAGGAAGCCGAAATTGTAAATATCATCTAAATTAATTTTATTGCCTTCAAAGTAATCCCCACCAGATGTAATATATATGTGCCAACGATTTTACCAGCCTTTGAAACAGTTTTCTTAAGTGCTTTTTTGGATGGCCTTCAGCTCCGTCAGCGGATTTTATTTTATCTCTTCGATCGACTGACAACGGTTTCCACGAAACGGCAATTTCAGTTTGGGGAACAAGAAAAAATTTTCAGAGCTAAGTCTGGTGAAACCCGTGGCGGATCAATGGTATTCATATTCATTGCGTTTTTGACTATAAATTTGGACACAATCATAGCTCGATGCGGTGGTGCATTATCATCCACAATTCTGGCCGTTTTCGATGAATGTCCTTACGCAAACGCCTTAACACGGCAAAATAGAACGCCTTATTGACCGTCAGTCCCTCAGGAATAAATTCTTGATGCACCAAACCACGAATATCTAAAAAAAAAAAAACAATTAGTCGAGCAAGAGGGTGTTTCATACCCAAAATATCCATCAAAATCGTTTCAACGGACTCGCAAGAGATGTCGAGCCATCTCTCTAACACTTGCCTGACGATTTTTAAGCACCATGTCTTTCACTTTTTAAATATTTTAAATTTTTTTATTTTCTTTCGATCATCTTTGAAGGATTTTTTTAAAAAATTGTTTTCTTGGGAAATTTAGTTACAATTTCCGGTTGTTTTTTGTTACAGTGTAGGCTAGGTTAGGATATACTGATCGATTTTCACACCGTGGGTTCAGTTTAATTTGAGATAAAGTATTCGTCAACCAGGACGTCAACGCATTTTGCGAAGTTTTGATGTTTAATTTTGATACTTCATCTAGCCCCCAAAACAGCGAAGATCTTAGATATCTAGAACGAGTTCTAAATAAGGTTGGACAGAAGCATAGGAGGTGTGCTTTGTGGCCTGTAAACCACTATATATGGGGGCTGCTTTTTGACGGCTACTACATTTACTGCCGCCGGCTTCTAATTTTTGCCATAATTAGTACCTGGCTATCGATGAAGTCTAGGGTATATATAAAGTCTTATAAAAACAAATCTATTACTCTTGATATAAATTGAATGTTTTATTTATAACAGTAAGTTGATCTGATTAAGTCAAATATACACCGTTTTCATCGATATTTGTTGCTCTTTTAAATGTAACTTCAAAATGCCACCCTCGTCCCTGTTGATTAAAAACTAGGACGGTCGCTTCTCTCAAGCTTTTCTTGAGTCCAATTTTTCCCAACAAAATCGCAAAATCATCCGCCATAGGTTACATAGGTATACATGGTAATTAATTGGTGCCTGGCCATTAAAAGTGGACGTCTAAGAACCTCCAATCAAAACTGCCAGAGCTCCTAGCTACTCACTTTCGATATGCGAGGCTTGGCTTTATCCAGTTAGAACACAATTCCACTTCCATTTGGCCAAGGCTCGTCGTTTCTGGAGGATTGTCTTTAATAATTTTTTTTTTTAATTAATTAAATTAAAACTAATTATTTAATACGCAATTGTACTTATTTTTATTATGGATTATGAAACAACAAAAGGTCATAGAGTCTATACAAATATTTTTTAGATGAAATTAAAAGTGAGCTGTGGAAGCATATTATTTTTGTTCATACTATTATAGAAATATGGACTAAAAATTCAAAACAAACCTGAAAAATACAAAATACACGGAAATGTAAAGATTTTCTAGAAATAATGTCACTTGATGAATGATGAACTAACAATATGGAATTATGATATCGCTTACATATGACAAGTCTGCCCGTTTGCGGTGTTTAAATTAGATATGCCTCTCTCATAATTTAAGGAAGAGCAAGTCCTTCAGCTAGCTCTCACTGTTATCACACCGGTTTCTTGATTTGATATTTTTTGATATTATTGTACTGTTCTAAGAGCTTCCAATGATGCATTTTGCCAAGAATGATTGAAACAGAGAATAGTAATTTTTATTGGTTAACTTTGATAGAAACTACATTGTTTCGTGACGACATGACTGTAAGAGAGCACAGACAGCGATTACTATTGTTTGCTGCCCATTCTTGGGTTGAATACGGATCTGCTATGCCGAGCGATAGCGAGAATATGCGTAAAAATGTTTTTTCTCCTTCATAGTACAGGAACTGGTCTGCTTGATCGGTAAACCAGCAATTATTAAACTTTCCTTTCTTATCGAAGTTTGTTATAAAGATTTCATTTCATAACCATGAAAAGAGATGATTCTCTTTACTCTTTCCTCAGCATCTGCTGATCCTGAAAAAATTTATGCCTTTTGGTCTCAACTTGGTATTAAATTTGAGATCCGGTTCTCCTCGACTGTCCAGCTTTCGTTAAACGGAGCTTAAAACATCTGGGATGTCATTATATCGGTGAGCTGGGTGAATTAGTTGGAACCAGTGTTAGTCGCCCCAACCGCCTTTCGCATAGTTTTAATTTTCACTAGTAATTTTGTATGGCTATAGTTACATCTATTTTGTTCCATGTACGGAGTACAGTTTAATAGTTCTAAAATTTGCTTTACTTTATTCAATTTGTTTCCTCGTCAGCAAGTTTCCCCATTTGTATATTTTACTACAAGTATTGTGACAAGATTTACATATATGTATTTATGTAGTCGGATGCACGTAGAATAACTACAAGGCGCCCATTAAAAAATTAACCATTGTGAGGCTAATATAAAGACACACTGACTGCCATGTTTGCCTAACAGCTCTCTAAATATCTCGTGGCGGCATATATACTCTTTTTACAAATTGCGAGGGTGGGACTTATAAAATGCAACTAAATTTAACACTTTATCAATAGATTTCATAAGCGGAAAGTAGACACACTCTTTTGAATGGAAAACTCCTTAAAAAAGTAGTATTTACTTTTAAGAATAATATGCTAAAGTTGTAAAAAAAAAAATAGTGTGGAGAAAGTAATTAATATAATTTAGGAAACAAAATATCAAATACTAAACTCAGAGACTTGAACTACCAGGTCGTCGAAATTTTACCTGGCTGTCAGTTCACTGCTCACATATCTTCGAGAAAGGTATGGGAAGGATCGTTTCACTGAAGGTTTTAGGTATTTTTGCCGATTATTGTGGTTTTTCGTTTGTCATTGCAAAAGACTGTACATAAGAGTCAGCAGGACGCTGGGAAAAAATTTTTGTTTGATGCCTTTAGGATGGATTAAAACGTTTGTTATCAACTGAAAGTCTTGTGCTGATCACAGAACTGTCAAGGGATTTATTTATATACAAAAGAGTTCTCCAGAATTAATTTAATAGTATAATACAGTGCACTTTTTTCTAAGAAAACAGTAATTTTGGTATAAAAATTTAGCAAGCGGAAGCGAAAGCCAAAATTATTATACAACTTTTTAGTTTTCCAAGGAATTTTAAAATTTCCATTTTTGGCTATATGTTACCGGATGCCTTTAATATAGTTAGAATTTATTTTTTTCTAATTCTTAAATTAAAAATAGGAGCAAGAATAACATTATAAAATAAAAAAAAAATTTAATTAAAAAATATTTAATTAATTTTTTTCAAATTTTTAAATTAAAATTAAGAGCAAAAACTAATATAAAATGAAGACAAAAAAAATAACAAGAGAAAAATTATTAAAAAAAAAAATTAAATTAGAGTATATTTAATTAATTTTTTCAAATTTTTAAATTAAAATTAAGAACAAAAACGGTTATAAAATGAAGACAAAAACAAAATAACAAAAGAAAAATAATTTAAAAAAAAATTAAAAAATAATTAGTTAATTTTTTCAAATTTTTAAATTAAATTTAAAAGCAAAAACGGTTATAAAATGAAAACAAAAAAAAAAAAAAAACAAAAGAAAAATAAAATTAAAAAATAATTAATTAATTTTTTCAAATTATCAAATTAAAATTAATAGCAAAAATGGTTATAAAATGAAGACAAAATAACAAAAGAAAAATAATAAAAAAAAATAAAATTAACAAATAATTAATTAATTTTTTCAAAATTTCAAATTAAAATTAAGAGCAAAAACGGTTATAAAATGAAGACAAAATAAAAACAAAAATAACAAAAGAAAAATAATGTTTCAACGGGACCACTAATTAATTTTTTAAATAAAAATTAGAAGAAAATGTAGTACAAAAAAAATAAAGAAAAAATATAAAAAAAAGTATAAAAAAAGATAAAAAAATAAAAAAAAACTTTAAAAAGTATTAATTTCCTAGGAACACCACTAATTAATTTTTTCTAATTTTTAATTTAAAAATAAGAGTAAATGTAATATTGTAAAATGAAAAAAAAAAAATTGTTTCTTAAGAACACCTAACACTTTTCATATTTTTGAATTAAAATGAATAGAAAAAGCAGCACGATAAAATAAATTACAAAAAGAAATAATTTCTTATGGATACCCCTAATTAATTTTTTCAACGTTTCATTCATTTTTTTGTTTTTTTAAGTTTTTTATTAGAATTAAGCGAAAAAGTAATAACATAGAATTAATTTTTTTTTTTAATTTGAAGGACACCCCTAATTTATTCTTGTGTGCACTGCATATATGATTGTGTGTTATGTAATATGTATGAGCTTTCACAATCACGCCATTTCGCAGTTACAGCACTGTCGTCGTCACGCGTGCCACTAGCATTTAGCCATGAATAGTATGCGTTTTTCATACATACATACATACCTACATGCACACGCGTGCAGATATGAGCGTATGACCCTCTAGTTGTAAGTGCAGATAATGCATATAAATAAGTGGCACAAAAGAGCGTATGTGATTTTCAATGTTGCTTTTGTACGCATTGTTGTGGCAGCTACTGTTGCGTGGTGGCTCGTTACTCGCCTCGGTTGTCGCATATGTATGTATGTAAATATATGTATGAAAGCATGTGCAATTTCGCTCATATTTTGTGTCTTAACTAAAGGATTTATTTGGTATGTTCTTCTGTAAACAAGAATGGAAACATTTTTCAATTTAATTTTTTAATATATTTTGCGGATTTTTTATTTAAAAAATTTTCCAAAACATCAAAAAAATAATAATTAAAATTAGATTTTAATTAATTTAATCTTTAAATATCAGTGGTTTTTGCCAGCCAGGTCAACACTGTTGCGACTGACCGATAACTTGTAGCATTGTTGCAAATAAACCCTCGCTTCGAGGGTGCAAGCTGCTTAGGATGCGCTGCCTGACTCTTGCACCCACTATATGGTATTTATACTTGTATACATATGTATGTGTGTCCTGTTGGCACTCACTCAAAAGCGCTTTCTTTGTTAGTTGCCAGCGCTGAATAATTAACCTTATCTGGGGCATCATCTGTTGCTGCAGGGATCTGCCACCCTTGCTGCCAGCTGCATGTCAGTGGCGCACTCCACATTTTACAAACACAGCCGTGTATATGTATGCATGCGCTAAGGCCATTTGTATGTGTATATTTATATAAAATGCGTACTTTACGCTTTCAAGATGCCACCTACTAAGCATTTCAACGGCAATGCTGCCTCAAGGAGCCAAAGCAAAAAGCGCATTCCTTTGCTGCTTGCTTGACTTTTGCATGTTCTTGTTGTTGTTGCTGCTATTTCTACGTTGCTTCGCTTGGCAACATTATTTGCAATTTAGCTAGTTTTGCAGTTAACTAAATGAGATAAATTCTCAGCAGAAAGTTGATGCGTAAAAGAATATTTATGGCGAAAGAAAATATTTATATGTTTGTATGAAATTTATATGAAATAGTATCGTTGTTGTTTATAAAGGCAGGTATCATTTACGGCGTGTTTTTTCTAAAATGTTGTGGGCGTGCAACTACTATATAAAATTGTTTAGCGTGGGTTGTTTACAAAGCGTTGCAATATGTTTATCATACGCCCTGTTGCACCTGTGAACAAATACATATCTTTGAGTGACAGATACTCTATAAATAATGCTATTATAAAGTAAGGTGGTGAAATAATTAATATAACTATATGCATAGGAAAGTATTGAAGCGGTTTAAAGTGTTTCAAAATCAGTTAAATTACTAAAGATGCCAGATATAATGTGGTTCAAGTTTAGTTATGAAGCAAATGTATTACCGGATTGAGCTTATACTTCCTATTTCTGATTGTTTGGAATTTGCAGAAACGAGCAAATATTTACTCAGACATTTAAGTACTAAATAAAGTTATTTGAAGCAAACACTGCTAGTGTGATCACCTAAGAAAGCTAACTTTTGGGGTCCATTATCTGTGATTACACTATTTCAATCATAATTTTTACCCGGAAATGTTACCTATCTTCATTATAATAGCTTCTTCATGCTCTGACACTCTCGTGATTTCGAGTTAATATATTCCACAAGGCCTTGACATAGTGTACTGACTACAAAACATTAATATTATAAGTTAAAAAGTGGAATGTTGCATGAAAGATGCTTTTGTCATATTGCAGTACCAATTCACGAGGCCATCAAGAGAGACAGGGTTTCCAAAAAAATGGTTTCAAAACCATTTATATTATATACCATAGACTGTCCAGAAAGAGAGCGAGAGAGAGAGAAATTTAGGAAGCGATGACTACCCATGCGACGGCAGTAGCGTCAAAGTAAACGGAACGGGTCCGGAGTTGTAGACGGTCAAGGGTTGGGTTGTCAACTTGGCAGCATATCAAATAACTGTTTGGAAAAGCTACTGTAGGTACAACAACAACAACAATAGATTGATTGTGTACCCTTTTTACCTGAAATGCTTTACTCGAAAGAACTTATTTTGAAGATATTGATAAAAATTTAAAAGTTTAGGAAATTTAGAAAATCGCTAGATCTCTAAACAATATTCACTGAGGCTATATAAACTCCAATAAATTTTTTTCCACAAAACTCAATTCAGTTCATTCAAAGTACAACCTTAATGGTTCAGCAATTTCGTTTAAAGAATGTTCATATATTGAATAAATCATAGAAATTATATATGTATATTCAATATGTCTTAATAAATTTGCAGAATATTGTTATTAAAAATGTTACCGAAGTGGAAATGATACGAAAAACTGATAAATATGATAGATGTCTTCATATACAACCGGAGTATCGATAAAAGCTAGAAAGCGTGTCGGCAAATACGTAAAAAAACAAATATCACTCTCTGGCCGGAAACGGAAACATGCAAATTCAAAACAGTGCGCCATGACGAAAGTGATGCGTAAAAACTGTATGAGCACAGAAATGGCACAGCATCGAAAATTAATGAACTGTGAAAGTTTTCTGAGTGCTGTTGTTTCGTTGCAACGAAATGTGGGACATAATAACAGAAAACTTTTTTGTTGCTGTTGTTGTACTTTTGTGACAGTACATATCAGACAGTTATTATCTTTGCACAAGTTGGCTTTGTGTCCAGCAAAGGAAGCCATCTCTTTTGCTGTGCTTTCTTGACATTATGTTCTTATTGTGCTTCAACCGAATTGTGCAAATGAAATCGGTGTCTCTTTAATTAAGCACGCATAAATAAGTTATTGGTTTTGGTATATTTAATGTATGGCACTTTGCAATTAAGAGCTATTAAACTATTCAAGGAAAATATGCGGTGTTTTCAACATAGAATGGACATTTCATATATGGACCTCCTTACTAATGCCAGAAGGAGGTTCAGTTTAATATTAGTTGAAGAATTTGTAAAATAGGACGTCAAAAGGAATAAGGTTTTTCGTAAGATGGCAACACCATTCTAAAAATTACTCATTTTTATTAGACCAGAATATTTTTCAAGAAATTTCGAAATTCATGAAATGTTTGCCAGAATTTTTCTTTAAAAAATTTTTAATTTCACTTTTTTGAGAAGTGGCAACACCGGAATATTTTTCAATTTACCTTTTAATTAGAGCTTCAAACTGACCCAATATAAAAATTTAAATTGTGAAAAGGATTAAATTTTATTTTTACAGGTGGCAACACTGTTTCAAAAATTTTGAAATTCATGAATTTTTCGACGGATTATCTTTAATGAAACTTTTTTAAACAAAATCAGACCTTATTTATAATTTTTTTTTTTTTAATTTTTTTAGAAGTGGCAACACCGGAACATTTTCCAAACTACTACTGAATTAGAGTTCTAAGCTGACCCATAATTGTGAAATTTGGTGAAAGTATTAAATTTTATTCTTACAGTTGGCAACACTGTTTAAAACATTTTCACGAAATGTGAATTTATTTGTGGGATTTTATAAAGTTCTTATTTATGCAATTTTTAGTCTAATTTTTTTGATAAGTGGCAACTCTGTTCAAAAATTTTTGAAATATATATATATACTAGTGGAAATGAAAAATAAATGGTATCAAATTTGTATGCATTCTCACTTCACCTGAACAACTAATTAGTGCAATTCTAGCTTTTTACGTAGAAATTGCAATGAAGCTTTTAGAATATACGATATACACCATATTGCTGGTAAGCACATATGCATAACTCGAACTGCCACACCATAACCTGCCAAAAAGCTATAAATCAAGCCACACTGCGCCAGTGCAATTTTGCAAAAGTAAGCAATTTTAAGGTCATGTTCAATAAAGTTGCATAACCATTACGAGCACACAAGGACAA
The DNA here is from genome assembly GCA_027475135.1 of Bactrocera correcta. NCBI lineage: Eukaryota > Metazoa > Arthropoda > Insecta > Diptera > Tephritidae > Bactrocera > Bactrocera correcta. The sequence continues at coordinate 96,374,577 of CM050326.1, read as the reverse complement.
AGCACGCATATGCTCACATGGCCAAGTGCAGAGGACTTACTTATATGCGTGCTATGTTTTGTCTTCTGATATATTAAAATTGGCTACCTTTTCGGAGGAAGGCTATAACTAATTGAAATTTCTAGAAGTTTATTTTTGCAAGAACAAATACACATTGATAATATAGTATGATGAAATTTGATGAAAGAAATTTTGAGCGTGGAGAGGTGAAACAGGAAAGTCACCAGCATTTTTTTGTTATAAAATTCCACTGAATTTCATTCTTAAAAAGCAACTTTTGTGCATTAAAAAAGGCTGAAGGTCGTATATTATATTTAATTTATTTAAGGTTGCTGATGTGCCTGTTCAACTGCAATTTAATGTGTGAGCAAATATGAGTTTTCCGCTGTCAGATATATCCAATATATAACCAGTTTATAACCAAAACTCAAATTTTGTTTCAATATGAGTGTATGATAACCGATATATAACCATTTTATAACCGAAACTCAAATTTAGTTTCAATGTGAGTGATTTCTATTCTATCGTTTTTCCTACGCCTGTAAACTTATGAAAAGTGCTGCGACGCTATTTTGCATTTTAGGTGTACATCTCTTTCTATTCTGTACAACTTAGAGTATGAAATTAAATATAGCAAAATTCAATCTTATTTTTTGGAAAGAATAGACTGCACTTTTAGCACAAAATTATATACACCTTTTGTATCTATACCAAAATCTATGCCAACAATAACGCGCTCCACTTCGCTGCTATATATATGTATGTATGTAAGGTGCATGTGAAAGCACGAAAGGTGTTCTCAGAAACGTAATTGACCAACGCTTTTACAGCTAGGGCCAGCTATTAATAGTGATAATCTATGTATGTGCCTCACGACAGCCATTACTTTATATGCGTTTTCGAAAGTATTTAAGGTGTGCTATCCACGCCCAGTTTCAATACATAAATGCTAGGGTGTCTGTTATTTTGAAAGTTGATTAGTTTTTTTGCAATATTCTACTAAATTTTCAGTTTTTGTTCTTAGTATAAAAATCAAGCGTAAACAATTTCTTTATTTTCAATTTCAGCCGTTCCTAAAACATATTTATTTTCCCTTATATGTAGATAACATTGGATTCTTTGATATTTAGCATTACGCAAGTAAATTTATAGCTTTGAAAAATTTATATTCTAATACAAAAATGTCTGCTCCAGAGAAAAGCTTCTAATATTTTTTTTCATGGAAGCTTTCCTTTAAAAGTTATACGCAGTTAAAGTTATACATCAATTGAGCTGACTGGCTCATACGAGTTATTTATGCCTTTTGTGTTGCTCATACGACATGGTGCACCATATTAATATAGAACAATTGTTGCATAACTTTTAAAGAAATGCTTTTATAAAAAAAGTTATTAAATAATTTGAATTAATTATTAAATTAACATAATAATTTTTTTTATTAATTAATTAAATTGATTATTTTGTTAATTAATTATGCTTTTTCAATAATTAATTTTTTTTTAATTTTTTTTTTCATAGAAGCTTTCCTTTAAAAGTTATACGCAGTTAAAGTTATACATCAATTGAGCTGACTGGCTCATACGAGTTACGAGTATTTATGCATTCTGTGTTGCTCATGCGACATGGTGTACCATATTAATATAGAACAATTGTTGCCTAACTTTTAAATGCTTTTATAAAAAAAAGTTGCTAAATAATTATTAATTAATTATTAAATTAACATAATAATAATTACTATTAATTAATTAAATTAATTATTTTATTAATTAATTATTATTAATTATTCTAATTTTAAATTATTCTCTTGCGAAACATTTTGTATTAGTATATTACTTGTTTTTAAATGAATATAAAATATTGGAAATCGAAAAATTCCATAAAATACACATGGGAAAGGTAAAATATTTTAGGCTCGGTTTAAATTAAAAATAAAATCCTTTTTTCCATTGGATCCTTACTTTTAAGGCAAAAACTGACGTTTTGCGTTTGCAACAAAAAAAAAAAAAAACAAATAGGAATAGACAGCAAAATACTGAATACCTTAATAAATACATGCCGTATTTAATAGAAATTTAAGTCATTTAGGAAAAATAAAATATCGTTTCGTTTTAAGAATATCCATATTATTGATAGATTTTACGAGAATGCACTTTTCAACCAACATCATTTTCATTAACCAACATCACTTCCTGGAAAAATTATTAATTTTGACCGTAAATTAAAATCAAAATCTGATACTGTGAATTGAAGAATCTTACAACCTATTTACTAAGTATAATTAGTGTCTGAAATATAAAAAAAAGGCGGGTTCAGACTGGTTTTGTTTATGGTTTAAGTTTACTACATATATACTACAATATGAAACAGCACTTAAAAAGACAGCTATTTAATCTCAATCGATTTTTATATAAAACAATGCTAAAATAAACCAAAAAAGTCGTTTATAATATAATATCACTGCGAAACTATAATTGCAATTCCAAGTGATTATGTGCAAGGTCAATTTAAAAGTCCACTGCCTCAATCAATTAGCAGGTGTTCTGAAGTTTCAGGCTCCCTGTTGCAGAAGCGACAATTTGCACAAAAAGGTAGTTCCATGTTACATAAGTTCTTCTTCAGATTACAGTGGCCAGTATAGAATGCGACAAGTCGCCTGAGCTTGTCCGTAGCTGATTAGCATATTTAAATCAGCTGAGGTTGTAACCCCTATTAGCAACTTAGCATGGCGCATACCTAGACATTTTTGCCAATACCTCTCACTACTCTTTCTTCCTTGCGGAGTAGCTCATTAGTGAGTTCATTTCCGGTTATACCTCTGTGTTCGGGCACTCAGATCAAGTGCAGTTTGTTACGTTCTGCTAAACTACTCAGCCGTCCCCTACACTCCTGCACCACTAGCGATTTGATCTCATAGACAGAGATTGCATTAAGTGTCGCTTGACTGTCGCTATGTGTATAGTTATACGTTCGTTATATATTATACAATGCTTATCTCTAAGCGCCGATCTTTGGTAAAGACTTCTGCTTGAAAAATGCTCGGAAAACTTTCCATAAGAATGAACAGTTTGGTGCGTGGTTCTGCGACACCTGCACCAATTCCCTCCGAAGTTTACACTGATACACTAAATAGCGTTCTTCCAAATTTTTGATACCATTTTTGTAGTACGCTTTGCCCTTTGCTTCAAAATAAGCCTCGATTTCGGCGATCACCTCTTCATTCGACGAAAATTTCTTCCCAACGAGCATTCTTTTGAGATCTTAGAATAGAAAATATTTGTTGCGGCCCAGATCTGGAGAATACAATGGATGCGGAAGCAATTCGAAGCCTAGTTCATGGATTTTTGCCACCGTTTTCACTGACTTGTCACACAGTGCATTGTCTTGGTGAAACAGTGCTTTCTTTTTCTGCTATTGCGTGACTATGTTATAGGTGCTGTTTACGGTTTTTCTTTTTCCCACTTCCTTGGAATACGAATCTACAGACGCCATAACCTTTCCAGCCGATTATTACGTCTTTCCCCTCTTTTGAGCGGGTGCAGTCTACTCGAATGACTGTCGTTGGACTTCGGAGTGAAATGATGGAGCCATTATTCAGCTATTGTCACATATCGATAAAAAGACTCAGATTTATTATGCTTGAACATCTTCAAACACTGTTCCAAATCTTCAATTCTTCGTTGTCAAAAGTGAACTCGCGCGACACCCACTTTGCAAAAATTTTTCTCATACCCACATATTCGTGAATGATATAATGTACACGTTCAGTTGCTATCTTTAGAGCGCATGCTTTCTCGAACAACTTGACTTTACGGTCAACCAAAATTGTTTTATAGACTTTTTTGATATTTTCCTTGGTAATCACCGTCTGCGGTACTCATTTCACCAAGTCTGAACTTAGCATATCAATCCTTGATGGCTGATTTTCCTAGGGCAGTGCCCGGAAACTCGTTATCAAACCAAGTTTTTGCTTCAGTTGTTTTTTATACCCTGAACAGGGTATATTAAGTTTGTCACGATGTTTGTAACACCCAGAAGGAAGCGTCGGGGACCCTATAAAGTATATATATAAATGATCAGTATGTTGAGCTGAGTCGATTTAGCCATGTCCGTCTGTCTGTATATATACGAACTAGTCCCTCAGTTTTTAAGATATCCTTTTGAAATTTTGCAAACGTCATTTTCTCGTCAAGAAGCTGCTCATTTGTCGGAACGGCTGATATCGGACCACTATAACATATAGCTGCCATATAAACTGAACGATCGGAATCAAGTTCTTGTATGGAAAACTTTCACATTTGACAAGATATATTCACGAATCTTGGTATATATTATTTTCTAAGACAACAATGTAATCTCCGAAGAAATTGTTCAGATCAGTTAACTATAGCATATAGCTGCCATACAAACTGAATGATCGGAATCAAGTTCTTGTAAGGAAAACTTTCACATTTGACAAGATATATTCACGAAACTTGGTATATATTATTTTCAAAGGCAACAATGTAATCTCCGAAGAAATTGTTCAGATCAGTTAACTATAGCATATAGCTGCCATACAAACTGAATGATCGGAATCAAGTTCTTGTAAGGAAAACTTTCACATTTGACAAGATATATTCACGAAACTTGGTATATATTATTTTCAAAGGCAACAATGTAATCTCCGAAGAAATTGTTCAGATCAGTTAACTATAGCATATAGCTGCCATACAAACTGAATGATCGGAATCAAGTTCTTGTATGGAAAACTTTCACATTTGACAAGATATATTCACGAATCTTGGTATATATTATTTTCTAAGGCAACAATGTAATCTCCGAAGAAATTGTTCAGATCGGTTAACTATAGCATATAGCTACCATACAAACTGGACACATACTTAGTTACTAACAGAAATGTACCTGTGAAGAGTATTTTGCTTCGGTGCAACCGAAGTTAACGTTTTTTCTTGTTTTTTTTTCACTTTAAAAATCAATATGTTAGCAACGCGCGAGATTCCTTTTTATTCATTTTTTTGACAATAACAATAGTTGCTTCACTCAAAATGATATAATTCATAAACTAAAGATTCGACAGCTGTCAAATTTATACACGCAAGTTTTTAAGGTTAGTCACATGGATTTAATTCTAGTAGCGCTATCTATACGCCAAGCCGGGAACTGTTCAATGGACCTGTTATAATGTTCGAGTACCATCGTTGCCAGATGTGAAAACTAGAGTTTCGAGAAAACTCATATTATGTGTTGGAGCTGACCAGCCCGATTGCTTCGACAATTCTGTTGATTAGACAAGAGAATATTTTTTTCACAATTCTTGCAAATGAATATCATTTTTAGGATTCTAAAGTATTAAAACGTCAAAAAAAAATATTTTTTTTTAAATCATAAACTAGTTTAATCAAGTCAATTTCGAAAATCACACTTTCATATATTCACACCGAATTTAGTCAGATGGTGGCATTTTCACAAAAAAAAAAAAAAAAAAAAAAATTCTAAATTTTAAAAATTTTTAAATTCTAAAATAGTAGTCTCATCTCTAAAAAAATCATACTTAAAAAAATTTGAAGACTAATAACTGTTAAAGGGTGGAATTACTTTAATTTCGTTTTGAAAGAAAAACCCTATACCGTTACGAATCATTTTTGCATTCGCATGCTTAGTCGCCATAAATCAATTTAGGCCACGAAGCATGCCAAACCAATTAGGAGGCAACAAATCGAATCATTGAGTGGCGGAATGTTAACAGTAAAACTGCACAGCGAATGTTTCGTGGTTTCGTGCATGCCCTACATACCATTTGCTCACGAACATGCCCATCCACAGACGTAGTCACATGTGTACATGTGCCGCTTCCATTCGTATGAAGCACACGAGTACCCGCACTCAATTTTCTAATTTGTAGCAAGTAATAAACGCAGCAATTACTTACCGAAATTGCGCGCACCTACCTTCGTATGCAAATACGCGATTCGGGTGTGTGTATGAGATCTTCGTGTCGGATGAACGAAAAGTGCCGGATCATCAAAAAAAAAAGAAAATTGCTGCCTGCCAAATCAGGAAACGGAAGTAGTTAACAAAATGATTTTTGGAATGAGTAGCGAAAACGCAAAACTGCTATATTGCAGACGTGGTGCGAGAGAAAGATTAGATGCAAATCTTAATAGCTAAATATTATATTTTGGAAATGGAATTTATTAAGGTGTTGTACTAAAATTAGCAATAGCAAAAATATGCAATGAAACTCGCATTTGCGCCGTATTTAGATTACGAAGATTTGATATTAAAAGTTTTTCAGTTGCCAAATGTAATACATGCACGATTTTTATAGTTCGAAGCATGCCAACGAAATTTTTTAAATAAATATTAAGGTAAAATCAAATGGTTTTCACTCAACCTTCCGATATTTCAACTATGCCAGCAAGATCTCTGGCTGTTAGTCGTCGATTCTCAAGCACCAGTTCATTTATTTTATTGACGTGTTGATCATCAGTTGATGTTGATGGCCGTTCTGGAGGTAGTTGGTCGTCAACGCGTTCTGGACCTTCTTTGAATTTGACTGACAGTCATGTCTACGTTGGCATGGTTTTTCGTCTGAAATTTAAATTAAAAATTCTAACTTTTTGTTTGCCACAAGAATATTGATAAATGAATGTATCTGTTTATGGGTGAGAGAATTTTCCTCGCTAAGCCAGTTCATTCATCAATTGGCTACTTAAAGAACGAAAAACAATGGTTGGTTTAAAGCTCCGGCTGCTTGTACTTTGAAGCCTTTGTACTCAATGACTCTACTACGAACACAAAGAATACTCAAATTTTAACTATCATCAATGTCAACTACAAAAACCAACAATCGGAAATGAGCATATCTGCTGATGCAGCAACACGCTGTGCTTGCTGATGTTTTCAGCGCTGACTAGTCATTAAATTTGTGACAGCAGATACACCCACTCATAATATACATACTACTTATATATAACAATAATTGCTTTCTAAAACAGTACTTTATATTTGGTAGGCTATGAATTTGTTGATTAGTAGGTATGAACGATATAAGGGAATCCAAGGCATTTGCATATATACCGATGTCATGTGTATTAGTTACGAAATCTTGATCCACCAAACAAGACAGTCTCGCTCTTACCTTATTTTTAATAAAGTGGCTCATATTCTGTCCGATATTTAGGGCGTAAAGTCAACTGATAGACTGAGGTTATCATATGTCAAGCGCGAGGAAAATGTATAACGATCTGAAATTTTGCAAACGTTCTTTCCACATCAAAAAACTACTTGCTCTCGCAAGTGGCAGCCTTATCAACTGATCGCTCAAACTCAAGCCCCTTTTGTATGGAAAACTTTTATATATGACAAGGTATAGTCACGGCATTGCTTTAATTTTTAAACAATCGTTCAGATGGGACCACTATTGTTGTTGTTGTTGTAACGGGTACCTAATCCGCTTTAGAATGGTAAGGATTAGCTAGGTTGTTGTCGGCCTCTTTCAACGTAAGGACCAAGAAACGTGATGTTTCGACGAGGACATATATTCAATATGTCGGCGCTATTCTGGATAAGTAGGAGTTTAACATATTGGGGCGGCGTATTTAAGGACCGGCCTGCCGGTTGTCTTATATGTTGCCAACAGTGTTTCTTTGCCTTTCCTCATGTTGTGCCGGCTAGCGGCTTGAGGATTTTATTAGGCGCTGTACTCTAGCGATAATCGCGGTCGTATGAGCAGTGAAAGAGCACAGACTGTCAGAAGTCACACCTAAGGGTGCCCGCAGAGTGGACGCTTAAAGCCGAGCCGAGCGCATTTTCCCATTTACGCAACACGTGAATTTCCGCTCGGCTCAGCTTTAAGCGTCCACTCTGCGAGCACCTTAAAACTATAGGATTATTGACAGTTGGTATCTTGAAGCCATTGACTGCAATATATAGTTCAAGTCTGTACTCCTTCGTCCAGTTTGGAAACATGGTCGCTATGGATTTATTGAGGGAGAGTGTTCAGTTCCGCGCAGCGAGGAAGCGAGAAAGGTCGGAGAGATAGCTGTTTACCTTTGAATCAATGCCATCGATTCCATTACCCGACGTCAATATCGTGCAATCAACAGCATATGAGGTGATATAAACTCTTTCTAGTGGCTGGGAGAGTTTCGAGATGTAGATGTTAAACTATAGCGTGGAGAGGGCACCACCCTGCGGAACCTCTTATTTAATTCTTCTCAGTTTTGAGTTTTTGCCTCAAAATAGTGCGAATAATTGGTGACCGTCCAGCTTCATGGTTCACCTCTTCAGTCCTGAAAGGAGCGTAGTTTTTTCAATGTCCTGCAGTATCGTTGTGTGACTGACTGTGACAACGGCTTTTGATCCATTATACTACTTTAACCTATTTAACAAACTCGAATATACCATAAAAAGAAGAGCATGGTTTCGACCTGGTTTCACTCATTTCATGGCCAGGGTATAATATGGTAAAAGATAGTAAGTTTGTTCCTTTTTGTGTGGACATATGTACATAAGTTGATGCATACATATGTGAATAGAAACGTATCTAATGCATATAAAATATATAATATGGTCAATTCTTCACGCCAAGCAATAACAAACGATTCTACGAAAATGCTGGACGGCATAAGCCATGAGATGCCAAGCTTTTGTTGCTGATTGTATAGTGAACATCAGTCAATATGCGGAATATAGCAGCATAAAGAACTGTATCTACTTTTTATAGGAGTATAAACATTAAGGTAGGTCAAAAAAAAACTCGAAAGACAGTAATTTTCCTACAATGCTGTCAGCTTATTAATTTAGAATGGTGAGTTATAAAATTCATTAGCAAAAAAAAAAACGATTTTTTTTTAAATAGACAAACTTCAATCATTAAGGGTTATATGGGTTTCTTCGGATAAGAAACAATCATTTTCAACAATTTTTTTCTCATACAAAGTATAAAATATTTTATTAGAATTTTTACTGTTACAAACATACACTATTAACAAAGACATTCTAAAATTTTTGGAAAAAAAAATGTTTTAAACTTGGCCATGGTGATGCCATTATCGGTGACACCTCGGAAAAAAGATGCGCCCATATTGGCAGGATAACTCCTTACAAGATGAACTAAAGTGAAAAAAATACGTGTTTAGTTTAAACCTTAACTTAGAGCTTGAAAAACTGAAAATAAGGTTTTTGACAGACATTTTTCCAAAAACAAAAAATGAAAATTTCAGTATTTCAGAAAATTTGCGAAATTTTTTTCATACTTGCAAAGGCCTACCTAGTCGTGTTTATCAACCAATTTTCCATAACGCGAAATAAAAAAAAAAACACTCGTTTTTTGACCCACCCTAATATACACATAAAAGAACGAATAAATGCTTGGGATTTGTTGCACGCCACAGGAACAATGCGCACACCATGCACCGAGACCTGCGGTTGGCGAAGAACGACGTAATTGCGGTTAAGCGCAACTCTTTTAATCTCTGCGACAACAAATAACAACAAACACCACACACCGTTGGTATAATGTTCTGGTGATTGTGTGTGGTTTTGAAAGGGCCAAGGATGCCTCGTGCACAGCATTCAGCATTCAATAAACGATATGACGGATATCAAATGAAATAGAAAAAGAAAACACAATTTCTATTGATCGATGGCAGCAGCTAGCTGGTATAAGTTGGTACCGTTTCGTATTGTGCACAGATTTTACTAAAATAAAATATTTATAATCACATACTTCAATTTTCATCTCTAATTTCACTGTTGACTGTTTTTTGCTGCTTGAGGGCAATAAGTTAAGCTGAGCTGGTGTCCCTGAGTGAATAACCTTGACCTAGAAAAAAATGTTTGCTTTTCTTTTCTTCAGTGATTCGATGTAGGCGTTATGATATTTACTGATTTGTATATACACATGGTTGTATATGTAAATATGTAAAAATGTTCCTTTCAGAAAGATTCCTCTTCATAACTTTTCATTTAGATATGCCATGCACAAAGAGGTTAATTTTTCTTCTTTATTGTCATGTACACGCGGTTAAAGCCGAGTTTATAATAGCGCCCAGTTTAGCCAGGTCCTTTTCCTGATCTTTCCAACGAAGTGGATGTCTACCTCTTCCTCTGCTTCCACCGTCGGGTACAGCGTCAAATACTCTCAGAACTGGAGTCTTTTCACACATTTGGACGACATGACATAGCCAGCGTAGCCGCTGTCTCTTAATTCGCGGAACTATGTCAATGTCGTCATATATCTCGTACAGCTCACTGTTCCATCGACTGTGGTATTCGTCCCAACCTCTGCACCATAAAGCAGGACGGGAATGATGAGTGACTCATAGAATTTGATCTTTTTTCGTCGAGAGACGAGTTTACTTCTCGATTGTCTACTCAGTCCGGTAATGCTGATTCAAAGATATATGAAATTATCTACGACTTTGAAGTTATGACTGCCAACAGTGACCAGGGAGACTAGTCGCGAATGCGACGACTGTTTGTTTGATGACAGGAAATTTTTCGTCTTGCCTTCGTTCACTACCCATTTGCTTCTCTTTCTGATCCAGTCTGGAGAAAGCAGAAATAACGATGCGGTTGTTGAGACCAATGATATAAATATCATCAGTTGTACACTCTTATAAAAGATTGTGTCTTCTCGATTAAGCTCGAATTATTTTCTCCAACAGTAGATTGAAGAAGTGACACGATATGAAGTTGCTTTGTCTGAAGCCGCATTTAGTACCTAACTTTTCGGAGAGGCCCGTCTTAAATCAGCTTGGCAGCGGCACCTTCCCAGTTATGCGACCGAACACTCTATGTGAATGCTCTTAAATCGTAATTCTTTATACGTTTCCGGTGGTCCTCATCAAAAGGGGGGTCTCTCATCCTAAGCTGTTGTGAGCTTTCCATTGGGGTCGTTTTTTTACGTGTCGGGTCCTAAACCCAGTATATAACCTTGGGTAGGGATGATTTGCTTTCTTGCTTAAGCTCACCTTCAAACGGATGTTCTTAGGTTACCCAGAGAATACTGATATAAGACCGGAAGTTGTGAGCTGTTTGAGCTATATGTAAAAGAATCGTTTCTTCACCCAAGTCATCGGTGATCAGAGAACTTTCGTCACTTGCAGGAACATGGCTCCATCCTCCGGGTTAATTCGTTGAGATAATTAAAATTTTAATTGAGTGAATTTATTATGCTTTCAAACGCACTCAATTTAAATTAAATAATTAATATTTGCTAACTACTTGTGATTTTGTTTGTAAATAAGAATACTAAAAAAGAATACTTGTTTAGAATGCATTTTTATTTATTATTTTTAAATTATTTTTTCACTCAACAGACAATTCCTTTTCCTCGCAAAATTTGTTATAAATTTATTACTAATTGCGCAATTAATCTTCCTTCTCTTTATGGCTAATTCACTCAACTGCTCTGTTAATGATTTGGCGATTGGCTAATCGCTTTGTTTATATTAAAATAAAAACAATTAGTGATTCCATGGCCGATTCATTATTTTAATTACTCAATTATCGCCGTGTTTAGAAATGTCAGTATATAATTTATGTAAATATTATTATTTATATAAATGTTACTTATTTTGAAAATAGATATAGAGATTATAATAGTTCTTTAGACAAACAGCGAACTGTAAACTTAGCTTGTATACAAGGAATTATATAATGATATAGAATATAGTCATTCAGAGAAGATAAATTTTTCTTACTAATTACTGTAAAAGTTCTGGTACTGTAAATTAAAATAATACTACAATCCGATTTCTACGGTTTTCAGTCGGTACCCGTCTATGTATTCACATCCTTGTTATTGACACAAATTAATTTAACTAATGTACTTTCTTTTTAATTTTTTTTTACAGGATTCTAAACTACGTCAAATTGTTACGCTTGGGTCACAGGACACATTGGAGGAGAAAACTGTGACCATTTGTCATGGTTGTGATTTCGTTAACGTCACATTTGTAAATTTCTGCTGTACCAAAAGAGAGATTGCACAGGTAAGTTTATGACGCCGTTCCATTCATGTTTTATTGCAGGCAATTTATCTTAATTAAGACTCAATTTGATTTGACATAATTAAGAATAATTAGACAATTAGTCCTAATTACAACTCAATTTGATTTGAAATAATTAAGAATCAATTTGATTTGAAATAATTAAGACTCAATTTGATTTGAATTAATTAGGACTCAATTTGATTTGATTTAACTAAGACTCAATTTGATCTGAATTAATTAGGACTCAATTTGATTTGAATTAGTTCAGACTCAATTGGATTTGGAGTAATTAAGACTGAATTTATGCCGTTCAATTTTGTTTTATTTTAATCATTTGATTTATGATGAAATAATGTAGAGACTGTAAGAGGAAGCATCGAAAACTGGAGTGCGGGACTTTAATCCTTATCATGTCTCTCCATGGGACTACTGGACTGAGTGTTACATCATGATAGAGAAGAAGATATTTAAGTCTCCTCTATAGTACAGACTGACTGACGCCAAATCTGTTGTAAATGTTTCAATCTTATCATAATTTGTTGTGGTAATTACAGAATCGGGGCCAAACCTTTTTCGACCGACATTAACAAGCATTTGTAAAAACAGGCGCCTCCCATCAAGCTCGTCGCCTGAACGCTTCGGTAAAATTTTTGTTTTTAGAAAGGTTTTCATAGTATGCACTTGAGTCGGTCCGGTTAATATCAAAATGCACAACACAGATAAAACGGAAAAATGCGGTTGAGCTACAGATGTCAATTTTATCTAAACAAGAAAAGAAGCTGATTTGAACATTTTTTTTTTTTAGATTTTAATGTTGCTTTGCAATAATTCATGCCAAATTTTGTGAATATATCTTTCTAAATATAAAAGTGTTCGGTGCTTCTGATCGTGCAATTTTTACGTCAACTATAATAGTCCAAAATGGACCGACAAGTGCGCAGTTTCTTGGTGAGAAAAGTGCTGCTGCAAAATTTCAGATCGATAGCTCATAACTTGAGAGACTATTTCGCATATGTGATATACAGACAGGCAGATATGCCTAAATCTCTTCCTCGGTGGGTTATAAACCTCCTGGCAAACTTAATATACCTTCGATGTATAAATATAGTAGACAGGACATATTTTATCCAACGCTAGTGTCAGAAAAATTAAAAATTTCTACATTTTATAGCAAAGCAATAATACAATTTGAATCATGATGGGTCAATTTAAACGGCATGCACAAACCGAATCGATACATTTTTTTTTTCTAGGTTAGTACGGACTTTTCTATGCTCGAGTGTGAAAGAGTCTCTATATGCCAATCAGTGAATTTTTGGCAACTGTTTGTGTACGATGCGAGAAGTGAGTTCAATGGAGAAAAATAGTAAGCAATGAGCTGGCTTGAAGTGTAGAGTGTTCCAATGGAACCGGTGCTACGTAATCGTTAAAAATGTTGTAAAAGTCAGGAAGTGTTAGTAGTCTACTTTATAACGAATACTAATAATTGAATGGTACAAAGTATTCGATGAATATCGTGAAGTTATTGAAAACTTGCCTTACACATACATATGAGTTGTCCAGACACCTCTGCTAATGACGATAACAGCGAACAAGTTGAAGAAACAGTGCTTGTCAAACGACGTGTTGACATCAGAGAGAGCAGAAGATCTCGACAGGGCTTATTGACGCAACACATTTTGTTTAATGTTTTGGGTATGACGTAGTATATAATCATAGAAGCAATTGTTTGCTAATAGTTCAAAGAGCAGATGCCAAAACGCAGAATAATACTGACACACTGAAGAGAAATATATAACTTTTCCAATTTTCTAAGAATGGTACCCCGGTTCGGTGTTAAAACAACTTGAATGCAAATTAGGATTTTCAAAATTATTATTTTTTCTTCTAATGGCGGAATCTAATAGTTAAAACATGCTCAGTAAAGAGATTTTATTGGTATACATTTATAAAATTATTCATATAATAAACTATTCAATACAGTGAAATTTTTGTTTACGAATAAAGGCAAACACGTTTTTGTGGGTATAAGAATCCAAGGGATTGTACTTGCGGTTTAATTTTGAATATGTTCATATAAATAAATTTCATTGGAAAAAATAACGAATTTAAGGCTGCTTTCTCAATGTCTGATTACCAGCGTTTCTGTCCAGTTAATATATTTGTTCGCTTATTAGGTTGTAATTAATAAACGTTATCAGATGTCCGCTTAATAGAACGTCCATTTAAGAGTGCTTTCACTGTATTCTTTACTTATGAACTATCCTGTCTTCTAAGTTGATTCGAAATGGACACTGTGTGCTAAATTTTATCAAAATCGGTACAGTAGTTTAGGAGTCCATCGCGGACAAACAACGTGGCATGTAATTTTTATATACAAAGATTTTTAATTGCTCCAATAACAAATCCCACAAAGCTTGTCAAGTTTTCAAAATTTTAGTGTAAACTCTTAGTTTAAGTTTAAGTTTCAATTTTGCAAGCTTATTTAAGTCAAATTTATCTTTAAAGAACACAAACAAAATATTAAACTGTTTAAGTTTCCACGCCCCTGGCACACCTTTCCAGGCCTATCAACTTAAGAGCGGAACAATTATCGTCCATTATTTGACATTTGACCGAAAGCGGATTGTTAAATGTCGAAAAGTTCGTTTGTTGTTTGCCAAAATTGTTGCTTTAATACTCAACTTTACACACACGAATTTGCTAAATTGTCCGAAATAGCCGTCTGTCGGCTTACTGTGTCCTTTGGCAATGGGCCAAACAAGTCATTGTATTTGTATTTGTGTTTGATTTGCTTAAATCTTTTCGGTTGTCACATGTTCGCTTGCCGTCGGTTTGTCAGCAATTTTTGATCTAGGTAAAGCGCATGGCGGTACACATTTTGTTTGAGAAGGTTTTTGTATTTGGGGAAATTTATAGTATAGAACAAAACTAAAACCATGTAAAATAATCGCCGGAAAAGGACACTTTTATTTGTATATATATATACTTGCATAAATAGTATATAAATAGTATATACTATATACTATATACATAAATATATATGAGTGCACAAACAAATAATATTTGGTATGGGAGCATAAAAGTTCTTCGTTTACTTTTGAAAACTTCGAGAACTTTTAATTACTCACTACTTTGTGTTGAGGCATGTTGTTTTTGCCAATACGAGGGTGTGTCTTTTACATACTTACGCGGCTCGGTACTTCTAATGCTGTTAGGCGATATCGAACTTATTGGAAAATATGACTTTTTTATTATGAGTGCATATGTAGGTTGCGTGAACTCCTCTAAAGCAACTTGAACGCATATGCTTTTTAGACACCAAGAGAATTGATTGGGTCTCAGCTTGATCAGTTACGCTTGGGCGTCTCTATTTTTGTGGATTAGGTAGAGCACACTTAAATTTGAATCTTCGCGCATTCTTTCGTCTAATCATATTCTACAAAGAAGCTGATGCATGCTCCTTATCAGTTCTTCGCCGCTGTATTTGAATAGCTCGGCCGGCAATCCATCCCCGCCGTTTTGTTGTTCTTCAGACGGGTAATTGCTATTTGAACTTCTTCATTTTCGGGCAATGGACGTCTGCGCCATCGCCAATGATTGGGGAATCGGGTTCGCCTTATAGTATATTTTAAGCCAAAAAGTATTTTTGTTTAAAGCCTAAACTGACCTTATCCATTAAGTTTTCTGTTCCGTCCGATTTACAAGTTCTGTCAGTTGCATATTTCGATAACAAGTTTTATACAAATATTGAAAATAATTTGCAAATTGCATTCACTCATTAGTAACTGATATCATAGCAACCTATCATTAAATAAAAGTTTATAGATATACAAGGTCTGTCGCAAAAGAAACAGAACTTTTTGAATATAACTGTGTCTGGTGGCGCCACCTGTTGGTGGGCATATGAAATAAAAAGTTTGATCTCTTGTTGACATTTCGAAAAAAATTTTAAGACAATTGGATGACTATAATCGATGGTATCGATCAAAAAGTGACAGCAGCTTTTGGTCATCGGTCGAAAAATGCATTTTGAACAAAGAGCAAATATTCAATTTTGTTTTAAACTTGGAAAAACGTTTACTGGAACATTTTAAACGATGAAAAAAATTTATGGTGATCAGTAATGTGCATGAGTGGTTTAAGCGATTCCAAGAAGGTTGTGAGGACCTCTGTGACGATCAGAAGTCGAATATCAAAAGTCGTCTTCAGAAGTCAAAAATGAAGACAATACTGATTTGTTTTTACAACTCCGAGGGTATTGTACATCGAAAGTTCGTCCCACCTGGCCAAACGATTAATGCTGTGTTTTACTCTGGAGTTATGAAGCGTCTTTTGTCACGCATTCGTCGTACTCGACCACAATATCGCGAGGCAGGGTCCTGGCGCCTGTTGCTCGATAATGCAACGTGTCATCGGTCGACGCTTGTCACTGATTTTTTGACAAAAAAGTCCATATTAACCATTAATCACTCATCCTACTCACCTAATCTGGAACTCTGTGATTTTTACCTATTTGGAAAACTTCATTTGCCCATGAAAGGACACTGGTTTCAGGACATTTCAACTATCCAAAAGGCGACGACCGATATTCTCAAGAGCATTACGAAAAATGACCTTAAACACTCATTTGAAATGCTAATTGAACGGGCCAAACGCTCTATCGAAGCACAAGGAAACTACTTTGAATAAAAAAATATAACTTTTAAAAAATATTAATTTTTCGTTGTTTTTTTTTAACAGTCCTGTTCCTTTTGCGACAGACCTTGTATATGAAACAATTTTCAACTGACTTACCTAATTTACCTTCCACTAACAGTTCTCCTCCTATTAACCGCTTCTGTTTACTTTGAAAGTTATTGCACTGAGTTTGTTAGAAGAAAAGTGGTTAATTTGGTGTTCACTCTCAATCGACTGCTTATCTAACGCACTACAAAAAAAATTATTTAAGTTCAGACTTTTTAGCATATACAAGGTGCGTCCCAAAGTATCTTTGTATATCTGGTGCGTTAGCATCTGCTATGTTTATCGATTGTCCAGTGAAAATTTCATGGCATTTCATTGATTGGAAGTGAAGTTATTGCGTTTTAAGTGTCAGTATGTTTGTGTTATCGGTGCGAAAATGAACTCGAACAAATAGCGAACATTAAATTTTATTTTAAATTGGTAAAGCATTTACCGCAACTTCAATTGATGAAACAAGTTTATGGCGATGATTACGTATCCCGTAGTAGAGTGCACGATTGGTTTTAACGTTTTCAAAGTCAAAATTTGAGAGAATGTTTATTATAGTGTATACTAACTGCTAATGCAACAAAAAAAATCGATTTCTTGAAAGTTTCACACTGAGATGATCCCTTAAGCAGCTGCTGTAAACAAACTGGTTGATAGATCGTGTACATATTTGGCATTGTAATTACAGGCAGTCCTACCAACTGAGCAGAATACATATTTCTGAAATATGATTTAACCGGAGAACTTAATTCAAATTTCCGAATGCTTTTTCGTCACAATGTTCATACAAATGTAAATTATATTATGAAACAATTGTTTTCGATACTCTTTTTAGAAATAAAAGAAAGAAAATAAAGATAGAAGAAGAAAGTTTTATTAAACCTTATGCTAAGTTAAGATTGTTTCAATAGCTTTCACGTCAGTAATGTTTAACATTTTATGGAGACTAAGGTTTTCAATAGCAAACCACCATCTCAGTAATATTACTTTGGTCTTATAGCCATATGTACATATTTGAGGGAGTAGTCTTCTCCATGCCAGTAACTCCATATCACGCCTTCGCCAAACTGATCCTTTGGAATTTCTTCTCGCAAATACAGACCGTTCAGATTGCTGTAAGTAAAATAACTATAATAGGTGAATAATTTAATGTCAAACATAATATTATTCGAAAACTCCAAATGAAAAAAATTCATTCATAGCTATGAAAAAGACGTGTATTACCTGTTAAAACAATTATCATACCACCAAGCCCCCTTACAATATACTGCACAGTTATCACTATATTTGTCGTTATCACTATCTTTAGTGGTAAATTTTTCGCCACGATGGGGAGAGAACGAGTCACCGGCCGTGCCTGAATATTGTCCAAGCGCAATTAACTCATACTTATCTTGAGCATTGCCTATAGCGAAACTCTCGTACTTAGCAGCACGTTTCTCATTTTGAAAATCTTCTAATTCAATCCACAGCTCATGTGAACGCGAATGAGTCAATGCATGTATTTTATCCAAGCCGAGAAAGAAATTGGCATTCAAATCGCCGAAACCGCGTTCATACTCAACCCATTCGCGATAAAAGTCGGTGTCGTTGCTTTGCCGACGCTGAATTATAGTCCATGGTTCATCGCCATTGGGATCACGTAGACAATAAACATGAAAGGGGTGATGAAGGAATTCAGGCAGATAAAGTTCATAAACACCACTCTCTGCATATTTCGCGTTTTCTTGACGCATCGCTTCGGTACACGATGGTGGTTTCTTAGTTGGAAGGGGCGCTGCAACCACATTTTTGCTGTCTTCATTACTAAAGAAAAAATTTGTTATTTGTCATTTTTTTTTAGAAATTTTGAAATAAATATTAGCTGCTTACTACTTCGTTGTAATTTTCGAATCTAACAATTCGAGATTCGTTTTTACTTCACGAAGAAGCTGCTCCTTCATTGCCATTAATTCACTTTGAATACTGAAAAAAAAGAACAAATAATTGTTGGGTCTTATTATTACTCAATAAGTTAAAAACAGATTACCGCAGATTATTGTTCTCTAATTTCAAGCTCAAATGCTCTACCTTGTTGACCGCGCTCTTCAATAAGTCATCGTCACAAAGATAGGTGAGAGTTGGCTAAATGGAAAGCATAAAAAACTATTTATAATGACTTTATTTTAATAAATATATAAATGGTTACATTGGCACTACTTTGAATAGGCTCCGAACAATTCCCCGCATGCAAAAGTTGCCCACACAGAATGGACAAGAATATCAAACGATGCGCCATTCTACACTCCACAATTTCAGTCAAACTGAATGCGAAATTGATGACTGTGCCTTAAATACTTGTTTTTGAGTAAAGAATTGCCTTGTTTTTGTCAATTAATTACTCGGCTGAGGCGGTGATTTTGCTATTAAATTTGTGTATATATACATACATGTGTACTTATTCCTCGAATATTTTTATATAAATAATAATATATAAAAAATAAAAAATACTTTTAAATCTTATTGATACTCAATATTATAAAAATAGATTAACACAGATTATAAATAATCTAATTTCAAGCTCAAAAGCTCAACCTAATTGACCGCTCTCTTCATTACATCATGGTAACAAAGATAAGCATTTCAAATGAATTGCACAATAGGCTGTTTTTTTATTGAACTATTAACTTTTTTCAGTCCCGTCAAGAAATTTCCTTGGAAATACCCCAAAAGATATATGGCTTTTTATGCAAGGCTTTATAGAATTTTCATAGATGGTATATATTAAAAAATCCATGAAAATTGCATACAGCCTTACTTAAAAAGCTAAATAACTCGAGAAGTATTATTGATAGCGATTTTGTCATCGAATTTTTTTTATAGCAAATAAAAGTTCTTACAAATATGTCGTGTACATTTTTTCTATAGCTCCTGTCATTTACGAGACATATATACAAAAGTGCGAAATTCTTGAAAAAATCGGGTTTAGAGCTACGTACTACCTCGCCGAGGTGAGTTATGACTTTATTGCACTGGGCACTTTTATAGAGTGAACAATCCTGAGAAATATGCGTCTAAAGACAAAGCGATGCCATAAAATACCTTTGATCTGTAGGAATTTAAAGATAAAAACTCACAAATGTAGTGCATTTTCCAAGGAAAACTTTTACAGGCCCAGTTCTTAATGTTAATGCTAAGAGCTAAATTTTTAGGGAACTTTTTTAGGATATTTCCCACGAAATTTCGTAACGGGAATGAAAAAAATTAACAGCTCAATATTTTTGACATCATAATCGATCATTTTTGTCCCATTATAGAAAAGGGCTTCTAAGAGAGTAACAGTATGACATTATCCCCAAAATCCTAACATATTATCAAACAAAACGTTTTATATTTTAATTAAATGGGATATATCTAACTATCTATACTTGTACATCATTAAATTAATTTTTCTTTTTATATTGTTTGGAATTTTGAATAACTTTTAAGCATTTTTTTTATAGTTTTTCCCGATCATAAATCTAAATATTTAGCTTAACGTGTCTGAAAAAAAAGTTTTTGCCTTATAAGAATACATGGCGTATACGTAACTAAAAAGTAACAGGGTGATATAAATATAATATTAAGGAAATAAATAAAGCATACCAAATAATTATAAGCTAAATATTGGAGACAACAGTATTTGCATTGAAGAATACTGTATCAATTTTAAATTTTCATATTAAAATAAAATAAAAACAAAATATGAAAATAAAATGGCTAAAAATATATTATGAACAAATAAAGTCATATACAGACTATACATTGGCAATAATTTTACAAATCGTTGTATTACGCTAAGCACTAATTCTCTCTTAGCCTGTGAGGCCAAGCTTCTCGTCTCGTCTCGCCCTCTTGACTAATCATCGTAATTCACAATTCATACTGTACGGCATATGCATGTATGTGGGCGAATAATGAGCATGTTGTTTACACAGCTATTTATGACAGAAATATTATTGTTAGCCTAGTCTCGCAACATTCTGCGCCACATATACATATTCAGATGGGACATTATATGAAATTATAAATACAATAGCGACTTAATTTTGATGTTTCAAATTATATTTAGGAATTTTCCATAATTTGCTAAGTAATTCACCGTCAAGTGAGCGCTAGAGCGTATTCGCCGAAGGTTGGCATGTAGTTATAAGACAACAAAATATGTTTGATTAGTTGTATATTTTTCCATGTAAAAATAACTTAAATAAAGACGAGCTCAAGTATTTCTCAAGTATATAAAGTGCATTCGGTGACTTTTACGATGACTGAAATTATGCAACAAAGAAATTCCATTAAATTTTGTGGACGAAATTAAATTTATGGTGCTTAAAAAGGTCTTATTTGCCGCGAGCAAGTGCTTTTGAATGGTAAAAATCATTCAAAGAACGTCGTGGACCACGAACCATATCCAGGACGGCAACTGATGATCAACACGTCAAAAAAATAAACGAATTGGTGCTTCAGAAATGATGATTAACAGTCCCGGATCTTCCTGGCATCGTTGGAATATCAGAAGGATCAGTGGGAACCATTTTGGATGGTAATTTGGGTCTAAGAAAAATGAAAGCACCATCGGTTCCAAAATCAATCAATTTTCTCTAAAAACAGCGTCGCGTTAAGAGAGGTCGAAAAAAGGCATTTTTCAAGGTTTTTTTTCTAAGCAAACTATTTGGTTTATTGATTTGAAACTTGGCAGGTATATTATGAGAACCTTAAACTATATTCACATATTTTTTTTTTTTTTGCCAAAAATAATTATCGGGAACGTTGATATTGCCAATTTTGCAGAGTTCCGCATAAAAAAGGCCTCTTGCGGTGAGCACGATATCTCTGTACTGGATCATTTAAAATGCAAAAACCAAATAAATTTCATTAATATAATAAATAATCTAGTGATTGATCGAAGGAATTAGCAAAAATATTTTTTTTTTTTTTGACAAAATGGCGGCTACCCAAAGCAAAAGGTTCGATTTTCGACCAAAATTCGGGTCTTTAATTGTTTATAAAAATAAGAAATTTTCATCGGATGGGGTAATCCTTCGAATAATTACTAGTAAAGAAGCTTGTGTAAAAAGTTCAGACCGATCGGTTCAGCCATTTCTGAGAAATCTTGCTCACCGACTTTGAAAATACCGTTTCGAGAAAAACGCGTTTAAAGTTTTGAAAGCACTTTACATGTACATATGTAGTCGGCTCGCCTTCACTAATGTGTCCATAACTTCGAAAATATTCGTCGGATCGACTTGAAAGTCCTAACTGTATATAACCCCTTAATGCCTGCTAAATGATGCTTTCCGACTGCCAGCATGTCATGAACCGTATTATTACTGACGATAACTGGCGATCAATCAGCTAAATATCTTGGCAGATGTGAGCCGAAGCCGAAAAAACCACGTTAAAACGGGTCAATAATTAAGGTTGTGTTGGCAGTTTTCTTCAATTATCGAGGTGTGGTGCACTCCGAATTTCTTCTGACCAACCAAACTGTTAATAGAAAATACTATTTGAGTATTATGCGTCGTTTGCGTGAAGATTTTCGTATAGAACGTCCGGAATTATATAATGACAATACACCATCCCATACTGCATTGATTCTTCATGAGTTTTTTTTGCCAAATTTTGAACCAAAATCGTCTCGCAACCTCCGTATTCGCTTGATCTAGCTCCATGTGACTTCTGGCTATTCAGCAAACTCAAACGACCGCTCCGGGTAAACCGCTTGAGTCAATTGAAGACATTAAACCTGAAAATACTATTCCGAAAATTGTCTTTAATATACTGTGCTGAGGATTAGAAAAAAATTAGCATAAGTGTATTGGGGCCAAGAGGAATTATTTTGAAGGGGCGATGTAGATTTTTCTTAATTGAAAAAACTAACCTCAAAATGTTATTATAGTTCAAAGCTGAGGTAGAATGCCAAAATATTTATGTTTAAATATTAAATTAATTGAAGAAAAATATTGACTCTTTCATATTACTACGAAAAAGATTTCTAAGTTACTTTTGGAAAGCCTTGAAGACACACCTCAAACAATAATTTTAAATTTAAGCTCAGAGGCTACGAAAATGCCGCACCCTTTTATGCTTTTAATAATATCTAAAGGCTGAGCTTTGAGCCCAAGTTCATGAGGCATTTAAGGCACTCAGCGCGAGTTGAATAATTTATGTTTTTGTTTTTATTTTAATGATTATAAAATATAAATTCCACTACTTACTGTAAAATATTGCCCTGTTACTAACATATAGTATGTATGTATGTATTATGTTTGTGACTAAACCCTGACAAAATTTACATTTCAAATCAAAAATGGTTGTCCTTCATTTATATGCTTTCTCTGTGGATATTTGAGTACATAAAAATTTGTATAGGGTGTGTTTAGGAGCGTAGAAATTTCTAAAGGAACAGCTGTCAGACAAGCTGTCAAATCATCTGTCAAAGTAAATACATTTCTTTGACATTTATGTTCAGTATAAAATAACAAATCATTCAAACACTAACAGCTGACAAATCTTAAAATATCTAGGAGATACTATACAGGCTTCTTTGCATACCGAAAACATTATTGTAGGTTTATATTTTTTAACTCATCAATGCTAAAAAAAATATTCGAGATTTTTTAGTTGGTCACATTAAAATATTTCGTTCAAGTTATAAATGGATCCACGGCGTGTAAAATCGTTAATTTATGAGTAGGAACTTTTGCTGATCGGATCTTATTAAGAAATGGTACTGTTAGTTGGCCTCTATATTAAACATTTTATATATATATCCCTATGTATGGTGGTATATAAAGACTAGTAATTTATGCTGATAAAACCACGATTGAATAGTTGAAAATCTACTTTTGAAGGGTGCTATGACTGATTACGCTATATAAAGTAGTGAAATATTAGACCTGTTCTCCAAGAGCCGCAAATATGCCCAAAATTATTTTCAACAATTAAATTCCATATTTATTTTGAAATAAACGGACAAAGCCTCTAACATAATCACCCTCTATAGGTTACTTAATTTATGTACAACTTATTGCGGTCACAGTCAGTCATTGTGCGACCAACTGGCTATTATTTAGATGAACTTCGACTATTTTTTTTTTGATTAGAAATGACTGAATTTGCAATTCCCATTTGTAACGGCTTTTTTAATGCCTTTCACTTGTTAATTCGCCATTCGCTTATTTGTTTCTTCATTTTTTCCTTTGCAGCAATGGTGTGATGGCATTATGCGTCTGGCTTACAGTTTGGCCAGACTGAATGGCTCGGCCAATACGTTTCTGCAAAAGGCGCACACCAAACTCTGCCTGCAGGTTGACAAAGGTGGCAAAATTCCAGTGAAGAAGTAAGTAACTGACGCTTAAGTAAAATTGAAAGTCAGAAAATAATTACTTATTGCCGCAATTTCATCGAAGGCGCTGCCGGAGTGTAGCGGAAATGAAGCGCATATTTAATTTGCACTGTACTTTTGCTTTTGTTCTACACAAAATTGCTTTCATAATATACATATACATATATATATTTACACATACATATATATATAAATACATATACATACAAATACATATACATACAAATACATATATGTGTGCATTGCAACGGTTTCACCTTTGTGCATCTTTTGTTGGCAGCATCATGAAAATGTTCGCACAAAACAAAGAGGATCGCAAACGCGTGGAGAAAGCGTTGGACATGAGTGGCTTGCCGTCGGGGAAAATTGAGACCTTGTCCTTGCCGAAATTTCATTTCGAAGACTTTTTCAATTTGTACAAGAATCTCACGCAGCGCAGTGAAGTGGAGAAAATATTCGATGGCATGTAAGTACTTAATAACAATTCGACACCTTAATAACTCTCGCCATAGTAAGAATGAAGCTGTCAGCGCTTGGTATTTTTTAAAGAATTAATTAACATTTATTTAATAAATTTCTAATAAATACTTATAAATAAAATTTTTCATTTGGTAAAAAGAAATTGCAGAATTTTATGGCTAAGAAGTCAATAAAATATGTCTTCAAGCACTTTGACAAATCACAAATTCACATATCCTTTCTATATTGTTACTTTCAGCGTGGGCAATTCTAAACGCAAATGCATGTGCATCGCGCAACTTGTCGAGTTTCTCAACAAAACACAGCGTGATCCGCGGTTGAACGAAATTTTATATCCTTACGCGAACGCAACTCGTGCCAAGGAGATTATACAGGAGTACGAGCCGAACAAATTCAATGCGCAGAAGAACCAGCTGAGCTTAGATGGTTTTCTGAGGTAGGTATCTCATAGAAATCTTTATTTTATTTCCAAATTTTCGTTAATTTTAGTAAGTTATGACATCTGATAATATAAAAAATATACAAAAATACTATCTTTGGTTAATTAGCCCTCATCGAGACCAACTGGACTGGCCAGGCATATTTTGTTTTTAAATGTTATTTAAGTATATTTAGAGTGTAGCAAACGACTTGCGCTTCCAGGTAGCTTCCTAGAATTTTATTGTCTATAGAATTAAGAAAAAAAATTCAAGGATATCATATCGAAAAGGACGAAAAAAGGATATTATAATATTACACTTTAGTCGAAACCAATGGTGCTTGGCACCCACACATGGAAGCGTTAATCGTGTTGAGGGTTAATTGGTGTTAGATACATTTCAATTTACTTAAAATAGCTCTAGTCTTCCTCTCTTCAAAAACAAAGTGTTAACTAAATTAATGGTAAAAGGCCGACGGTTGTATCTCTTTAAAGTTGAGCAAACAAAGTCAGATCTTGAACTTTTCATTTACTTGAGCGACGTGGTTGACAACCTTTAAGGTTATTTTATGCTAGTAAACGGATAAATTTTTCTAGCTTAAGTTAAAGTCTTTACTAAAAATGAGTTGATGGTGACTAAACCTCTAAAGTATGTATTAGATTTTATATAGCAAAGTCTACTTACATATAGTATTTGTGACAACAATCTTAAGGCTATTGAAGCAAGAGTAAAGGAAAGCCAGATTTATATCTTTCGGAAGTTTAACTCAACTTCGCACTGGTTGGCTTTTGCTTGGCGAATTTTAGCAATCCTACAACTTTATCGTATAGTTTGCAATTTTTGATGTTATATATACATCCTCGGAACGTTTTGCAATACGAGCGCTATATATGTATGTTGTTCATAGTAACCTAAAATATTCATGTCGATTAAAAAATTTGATTTTAAATCGCAAACATTTTCGTGCCATTATTTTTTACAACTTTCGACGTGCATTTATGAACTTATGCTATTGGCTGACTAGACCACCATACGACTTGACTTACCAGTTTAATATTTCAAGGTTAATCCGAAAAGCCATTGAAGTCTTATATTTATTTAAAAACTGGAATTACAACAATTGTCTAGAACTCGTAAAATAAAATAATTCACAAGTCCATGAAATTATTTTAAAAGCATTCACAACTAGCCAAAAACTCGAGTATTAAGTCTGAGCTCCGAAACTCTTAGATACCTGAGTCCAGTTCTAGATAGCACTGGACAAAGGCGTAAGTGGTGTTCCAGCGTATCATATATGTTAAATTCACTACACTTTCTGCATGTATCGTTAACTTATGCCCTTCCGACTCGATTGTAATGCCAATAGATTGTGACTTGTCAAGAGGCCAACAGCCGTCCGGCAGTCCTTTCGGGACCGTCGAGTAAGAAGTAAGTGAATTTTCCTAATTGTCTCTTGCATAAGATATGTACTTAAGGCATTCCATCTCACACCGATCCGCCTTTCAGGCTTTTCGTAAATTTTGTTGTATATCGTCCTTAGCGACTTCTGTAGCCAGACGAATGGCACTTTTGGTTATTTTATCAGCTGCTTCGTTTCACGAAACTCCTTTGTGGCCTGGAACCCAGTATATATGCAGCTGCTTTTTGACAGCTGTTATATCTACCGTATCCCTGCTTCTTCTAAACCGTTCTCTGACATAATGCGATAGGAGATTATTGCCTTAATTTCTACCTTTCTATCGACGTAATTTTCTGCGTTGTTACCTATCTCAGCCGCTTTCTCAACTGCAAATACTTTCACCTGAAAGATACTGCAGTAATCCCAAAACTTGAGGGATTCCCTGAGATCCAGCTCCGAGCAATAGATTCCGGCTGCCACTCCATTGAGCATTTTGGATTCATCTGTGTTGATGTTGTAAGTACCGCTCATATGTCGCGAGTTTCTGTCCATCCATCCTCCTTTAGTGTTACCTGGAACTTCTTTTCCAACATAAAGCTAAACTTGTCCACCAGTCCCCCGCTTATTAAGCTAAGCCCGAAAGTCTCTGTGGAGAACTCACCTAATGCCGTCAATCGTGCAGCTTATTTTGCCGCAGGGCTTTCTACTGCAATGTCGTTTGGTGCTAGGTTGAGTGTCCTTTCTATTGTCGGGAATTCCCACGGGATTATTTAGTACTCCATTCTTCGAAAATCTTTATTTTGTTTAATATTGAAAAGTTTACCACTATTAGACTAGAAGTTTCAGATGTTAAGTTTTAAACCTCGCTTATTTTCTTAACTCAGATATCACGGGTTTCTATTAGGTTATATTCTGGATTTAGTCTTATTTGTTAGTAAATGTTTTACAAAACTTATGTGGAGATCATAAAGTTCTAAATGTGTTTAAGTATCTAAGGTAGCACTGCCGTTAAGCGGTCTCAGAAATATTATATTCTGAAAATTATTTCGTATTTTTGAGATGTATGTTAATAACGGGTGGGCCATCTTACGTTTTAAATTTGAATTATCTATATTTCGACATTGGAAACGTCAAATACCATTCGCAAAGTGACAGATATACAGTAAAAAGTCTAACATTTACGAAATATGTCGCTCTTCACTAGAAGAAAACTGGGAAATATTGAAAACTTTTTTCCAAAGTGGTGAGTCTTCAACCCATTCAATTTTACCGAAAAGTCACCTTTTCGGACGAGGCTCATTTCCACCTCGATGGTTACGTTAACAAGCAGAATTGTCGCATTTGGGGCACTGAAAACCCGCACGTAATCGTCGAGAAGCCAATGGACCCAGCACGAATCACTGTATGGTGCGGATTTTGGTCTGGTAGAATCATCGGCCCATTTTTCTTCGAAAATGAAGAAGGAACCGGCGTAACCATCAATGGTGAGCGATATCGCGCAATGTTAACCGAATTTTTCTTCAAGCAAATTGAAGAAGAAGACTTGGACAACATTTGGTTCCAGCAGGCCAGCGCTACGTGCCAAACATCAAACGCTACACTCAATCTTTTACGCCCTATCTTCGAAAATCGCATAATCAGCAAAAGAGGTGATGTGAATTTGCCTCCCAGAAGCTGCGATTTAACTCCGTTAGACTATTTTCTGTGGGGAGCTGTTAAAGAAAAATGTAACGCCAACCATCCAGAAACAGTTCAAGATCTAAAGTAGGAGATTCAAGCTGCTGTAGCTGCCATAAGGCCTGAAACCATTGAGAAAGTATTCCAAAATTGGGTGGATCGGTTAAACTACTGTAAACTCAGCTGTGGTGGTCATTTCTGGGAAATTGTTTTCCACAAATAAATTGCATAAAACAACCTTTTAAATAAATGTTGGGCCTTCGAAAAATATCAAGCAGTTTTTTTTATTGACTTTTTAAATTTAAAATTTTATATGGCCCACCCTGTATTCAAAGTATTTACACGTAATATATTTTATAAAGCGAATTTATCGATTTTTTATAAAAATATAATTCATTAATTATTTTTTTTAGGTATTTAATGTCTGATGACAATCCAATTGTGGCGCCTAGCAAACTGGACTTATGCGACGACATGGATCAGCCATTATCGCATTATTTTGTAAATTCTTCCCACAACACTTACTTAATAGGACATCAGTTGACAGGCAAATCGTCGGTGGAAATTTATCGCCAATGCCTGTTGGCCGGGTGTAGGTGAGTTCCGAAAACTATCAGCGTAAGACATTGACAAATAACGCGTATATTGATAAAGCAACAAGCACAATGAAAAATTCAATTTGCATTATGCAACAGCACTGAATGGGGTTACATAAGCAATGCAATACCTCAAGTACTTTGCACAATACAAAAGACGTGTGTTATTGCATACGTTAATACCCAGCAGTGAAATTAACTTATTATAAATAACTGGTCAACTAGTTCGCGATTACTTTTTTCATGCAAGCGATTGAAATATTAGATATAGGATTTAGATCAAACTTTTATTCGATGTATGTTTCTACGTTTAGTCGGTTTGAAAATGTATGTCCAACCGAATCATTTGCAGCAACGGCATATATTTTCAAATAATACCGGTAATAAGGGAATCTGCGTACTGGGTAAACATTTTTCACCTTTTGAAAATATTTTTAACTTTGTCATAAAATAAAAAGGTACAATATTTATTTAAAATCTGCAAAAGGTGGATGGTTACCATTAAGTTGGAATAGGTCATTCTAAGTTCTACGGTTGAACCTTAAGATCAAACTTGGACTGCTGAAAATATCATATGAGAAGCAAGGCGCTTTCTCATGGGACTGATTCAACTCCATAGTTTTCTAGAAACAAACTATAATACATGTTTGCAAAAATTTACAGTCTTACCGCTTAGAAAGAGCACTTTAAAATTAAAGATCTTGTTGGATCCAAGAGCTCACTGGATAGCTTATGATTTACCACATACTTGTTTTTACTCAATACTGAGTTGCCTTTTCTTGAGAGCTCATCAGCTTAAAAATTTTTTCAGAATCTGCTGAGGTCAAACAACCGCTCTGACGATATTACGTGTCATTCGTCGTCGGGTTAGCCACAACGTCCATTTTTTAGTAAAATTTCGGAGTTTTCATGATTTCATTGGCCACAGAGTTCTTCGAATTTAACAATACTTAATAGATGGTAGTATTAGACTTAAAATTTGATTACAAGAAGCACATTTCTGTCACTGATTCCGCTGTGAACATTCATAATGGGTTTTTCAATAGACGCTACAAAAGTAGACCCATAGAGCCATTTTTCTTCCCGCTGTCTCGACATTTCTCTTTAGTAAGATTTTCTATTTCATCATGGAAAGACATATGATCCAACAACGAATCGAAATTATTACAATTTACCTCTGAAATTTGGAGCCAGTGGCCTCAATTTTAAGAGCGCTGCGTCCAATTTATGGTCGTCATAATCGTCCAGTCAGATCAACAATTAAGCGTCGAGTGGTAAAATTTGAATCAGCAGGCACAATAAAAAATTTGACTCAAGACTCAAATTAGTCCCATATGTCGTTTTCAAGCGTTGGGTATCTCTGTGACGAATTTCGTGAAAAGATCTTGACCTACATCCTTACAGGATCAAATTGACGAATGAAAAATTTTGACTCAAGACTCAAATTAGTCCCACATGTCGTTTTCAAGCGTTGGGTATATCTGTGACGAATTTCATTAAAAGATCTTGACCTACATCCCTAGAGCATCAAATTGACGCAAGAACTGAAGCCGTTTGATCACCAGAATCGTCGTATTGGGCTTGGCAACAACTTGAAAACGAACCGGATATTCATCGAAAAATCAGCTTCAGCGGTGAAGCTTACTTCTGGCCGAGTGGCTTCGTTAATAAGCAAAATATGCGATATTGGTCAGGCAGTAATCCACACGTACTCCACGAGTCACCATTGCGTCCCGGCACAAACTATGGTTTGGTGAGGTTTACGAGCCGGCGGCGTCATTGGGCAATACTTTATTCATGGTAATCAAGACTGGCACGATACTGTGAATGGGAATCGTAACCGCTCAATGATAATCGCATGTTTATGGCCCGAGTTGGATGTGATATGGACTAGGACAATATGTGGTTCCAACAGGACGGCGCTACAAGTCACACAGCGAATGTCACAATCGATTTATTCAAAACCAAGTTTGGTGAACGTGCTATCTCACAAAATGGCTCAGTCAATTGGCCGCCTAGGTCGTGCGATTTGACGTCGTTAGACTGTTTTCTGTGTGGCCACGTCAAGTCCTAGTCCATGCCAAGACGCCAGCGGCGACTGATGAACTTCATACGAATATCGAACATAAAATTATAGCAGTATCAGCCGATTTATGCTTGAAAACCGTCGAAAATTGGGTTGAGTGTCTGGACTTAAGCAAGCGTGTCATAATGGCCTCGAATTATAGATTAAAAGTTGGTGGCAACAAACGCATTCCTGTAAACGATTCCGCTGTAGACATTTATATTAGCTTTCAGATAAAATAATTGAGGAAAAAGAGATCGCTTTGTAAAGTGTTGATCAGTTATAGGAAAAAGACAAAATTTTTTATTGGGTCGCTTTCATTTTGTGTCTCATTGTCATATCAAGACTTAAATTATTCTAAAATTTCAGATGCGTGGAATTGGATTTCTGGAACGGTCGCACTGATGAGCCCGTCATTGTGCATGGCTACACGCTCGTTCCCGAAATTAATGCCAGAGACGCGCTGGAGGCGATTGCTGAGAGCGCTTTCAAAACATCGGAATTTCCTGTGATATTAAGTTTCGAAAATCATTGCAATCCAAGGCAACAGGTAAATAAGAAAACGCAGAAAACTTTTTAAAAGTAATTTATGTAGAATAAATAATTATATAATTTGCTAAGGGGGTACTGCGTTCCAACTGGGAACTTCGCAATAGTGTATTTATTTGCTTTCGAAGACAAATATTGTTGATTATACAATTACAATTAACGCTAAATAGTTCCGTTACATAAATACAAATATTTGGCGTGTGTGAAATGCGTAAGTGTGTGTGTGTGAAATCCACAAATAATGCGCAGGCAACACTTTCCCACATTCTTCACATGCCATAAAATAACTGTATAAGTTTGAAATGCAGTTAAAAGTGTTTGAGCGTAAGGCAATTCTGTAGTTTGCATACTTTCAGCGCGCTACGAACCACTTACTCAAGTATTACGTGAAAAAGTTAAAAGTTGTTAAGAACGTCATTACGTCGGTTATTCAATATGCCGAAGTTTGCTGTGCCAAAGCGTAGGAGAATAGGCGGCTTTGCTGGCTTCGGTGCTGCGAGCACAAGGCGAAGATTGCCGAGAAATACAAACTTTTAAACACGCTTCTGTTGGCAACAATCAAAAATCGGATCTCAACGCCGCGGCGCGTTGTCGCCGCCTATAAGTCACTTTCTGTGCAAGTTTTTCACGCACAGACATATCACACATACATACATACACGCATGTATATGCAGTTGGTAAGGATGCAAGTTGAGAAGTTTTAATCAAAAGGTTACCTTTGCTAACCCCAATGAATTAGGTTGGAAGTTAGTTTTGCAAAGAATCGATACAGCAACACTCACAGGCCCACAGACTCACAGAGACTCACACAGGCACAATACGGAACTATGCATCTAAGCAGATGGAATTGATTTCAAAATAAACAGTTTGTGGAAAAAAATCGTAGAACTTTTCCGGAAGAAAGTTACGTCGTTTGACATACAAACAGATGCATAACTGTACATTAGTGTAACGCAAATCTTTGTAAATGTATGCAAATAAGAATGTGGCGGAATACATTTTCGAGATTGAGCAATAAAAGGGGAAATAAAAAGAAAAATATATATTGGACATACAGTTATGTATATTTTTGAAGAGCCACATGTTTATATGTAGTTAGAAATGTTAGAGATGCGCTATGCTTCATTTGAAATATTTACTTAAAACCTCAAGTTTAGAGAATAACCAAAAATAATAATTTATAAAATAATACCGAACTTCAGTCTCTCAAGTGGTCCACCTATCCATGCCAGTACCAGTTTGAAGAGCCACGTGTGTACATAGCTAGAAATGCTAGAGATGCGCTATGCTTCATTTGAAATATTTACCTAAAACCTCAAGTTTAGAGAATAACCAAAAATAATAATTTATAAAATAATACCGACCTTCAGTCTCTCAAGTGGACGACCTATCTATGCCAGTATCATACTGATAAGGCAGAACCTGAGCTATTCAAATTATTTGTACCTTCTCTATTCAGATAAGCTCGAATTATTGCCTCCAATAGTATGTATATTGAAGAAGTCGCATGATAGTTAGTCGCCTTGTCTGAAACCTCGTATAGAATCCCGATCCTGACAAAGCTTTTGGTTTTATTCAACGTCAGTTTACACAGCCCTGTTAGTTTTGCGGAGATACCGAATGCAGACTAAACGGCATGAAGGCAACTCCTTTTCGTGCCATCAAAAGCAAGTTTGGAATCGACAAAGAGGTGGTGGTGAGTCGGTGGTGGTGAGTCCCTTTTCCACGGGTCTTTTCCAAGATTTAGCGCATGACGAATATCTGTTCAGTTGATGATTTTCCACGCTTGAAGCCACACTGATAAGGTTCAATTTACACTTGATATGCGATGTTGTGGAGGCTTATCCCATGAAAATTGGCGCAGATTGTGGGGTCTCCTTTTTGTGGATTGAGAAAAACTCACTTAAATTCTAATCGTCGTGCATGTTCAACCGAATTCTATAAGGAAGTTGATGCAGTCTCTTTACAGTTCTTCGCCGCCGTATTTGAATAGCTCGGCCGGGAAACCATCGGCCCCGCCACTTTGTTTTTCAGCAGATTGGAAAGTATTCCCTCCATAAATCCAACGTGCAATAACTATTTGAACCTCTTCATGGTCGGGCAATGGAACGTCTGCTCCATCGTCATCGATTGGGGAACCGGGTTCGCCTTCTCCTGCCATTCAGCAGGCTGGAGAAGTGTTTCCCCCATAATTTAAGTATGCTCTGGACATCGGTGACTAGATCACCTTTGGGGGTTCTACAAGAGTATGCTCCGGTCTTGAAACCTTCTGTGAGCCGCCGCATTCTTTCGTAGAATTTTCGAGCATTACCCCTGTCGGCCAGCTTATCAAGCTCTTCGTACTCACGCATTTCGGCCTCTTTCTTTTTCTGTCTGCAAATACGTCTCGCTTCCCTCTTAAACTCTCGGTATCTAACCCATCCCGCACGTGTAACACTCCTCGTCGTACCAGCTGTTCTTTTGCACTTTCCGAAAACCAATGGTTTCGGTTGCAGCTGTACGTAAGGAGTTTGAAATGCCGTCCCACAGTTCCCTTATAACGAGTTGTTGACGAGTGCTCTCAGAACTCAGGAGTGCAAGGAGTGTGTTTGTTGGCGTGCGTTTTTTGCTGCAAAGAGCCGGGTGCGAATCTTGGCTGCAACAAGATAGTGGTCCGAGTCGATGTTAGGACCTCGGAGCGCACGCACATCTAAAACACTGGAGAAGTGCCTTCCGTCTATCAAAATACGATCGATCTGGTTGGTAGTTTCTCGATGAGGATACAGCCATGTAGCTTGATGAATTGTACTATACTATTACTACAGATAACCATATTTCGGGCCCCGGCGAAGTCGATCAGCCTCAACACATTAGAGGATGTTTCCTCGTGGAGGCTGAATTTGCCGACCTTCTTTGCCCACCCTGGCGTTAAAGTCGCCAAGCACGATTTTGACATCACGGCGAGAGCAGCTTCATAGGCGTGCTCCAAGCGCTCATAGAAAGCATCTTTGATCACATCGTCCTTCTATTCCGTCGAGTCGTGGGGGCAAATCAGCGATATGTTGAATAACTTCGCTTTGATGCTTTGATGTGAATTGTGGCTAGACGTTCATCCATCGGGATGAATGCCAGGTCTCAGCCATGGTGTATCTCTCACTACACGAATCTTCTTTTGTGTGGACACTGTAGTAAATGTTTCAAGGACGTACTGTTCTCAGTCCTTTCGCCATCCATTGCACTTCGGCGGTTATGTCAACCTTTGCTCTTACGAGTGTCCGGACATTCTAGGTGTGTACCCTTAAATCGTTATACTTAACATGTTTGCCGTGGTCGTAATCAAAAGAAGACTCTCCCATCCGATGCTATTTTTTCTGCATTGGGTGTTTTTTTATTAAAGGAATCGTTTCTGGCCATTCCCAAGTGAATGGTACTCAGAGCATTAGCATAAGGAAAATATACTTTTTGTGGTTGGAAATACTTGTTCTCAGCAAGATAGATGAATCGATACTTCAAACCTATTACCGGGCTGATTACTCTCTAGCTTTAAACCTCAGATGCTACATATAAAGTTGCAGTTTTGTATATCAATTTCTGTCTTGGTTATAGTACTTTATAGGTTTCGCTTGGTAATTGTTTGATTTCTATTATTCAATGTCAAACATGTTGCCAGAGTACAAAAAAGTGACAGTACCATCTAATTAGTGTCGGAATAAATATATATAATTAAGCTTAGGTTAAGTGAAGAGGTTCTCACCTGGACATCCTAGAACGCCATCCTAGAACGCCAGTCCGTTTTGGTACTCCTATATAATACGTCATGTGTATTATCACTTTTAATTTGGCTTCAGAAAATAATTGGACATCAGAGCCATCTGGTGGATTTAAATTTGAGGGGACTATTTCCATTTAACATAACGTTGTCTTTAAAATTCCAGCAAAATCGATTCAGCGAAATCAGTATATGAATATATAAGTATATAAACAACGACTCTCCTTCATATACACACACACAAATACACTGTATACCATATACAGCTATCACTGTTGAAATACCATATAAGTATTATATATGTATGTTCGTAGATTGTATCCATAGTAGAGTACCATTTACTGCGACTTCCTTGCCATAATTAAATGCTTATGCTCATTCCATTTTTATTGCTATTATTATTTTTTATGTCTATGCTTTTTGTGTCTTTCTTTCCATTTCCACATTTTGTACCGTAATGTAGGCTAAAATCGCCAACTACTGTCGTGAGATATTCGGTGAAATGTTATTAGATAAACCGCTAGATTCACATCCGCTAGAGCCTAACGTTGATTTGCCGCCACCGTCATTACTTAAGCGTAAAATTATCATTAAGAATAAACGAAAACATCATCACCACCATCGTCACAAGAAGGGAGGCGCAGCTGCGGCTCCAACAACGGTCAGCAAATTGTCGACGGCGAACTCAGGTGAGTGCTCAATTTTCACCAACACACACAGGTATGCTTTAGTAAGCGCATTAGTGTTTGTTATATATTTGAAATACAAACACATATACATATATGCAGTGCAGTTTATAATAATGTGACTATGACTTAGCCATTATACCGTAGCGATAGCCGCGAATAATTAATTATGGCCGTTAATACGCGAATGCAAATTGAATCGGCTTAATGGATAACATTAGCTGGCTATCACTAAGTAAGCGTAAATATTTCGTGGGAATTGTGATACAAATGTGTTGATTGCGTAATTGTAGAACTTTGTTCAGTAAAGCGGAAAATTAAAAAAAATTATATATTTGTTACGTATACGCAGAGGTGTACAAGTTCATTATATGTGGTAATTAAAAAACCAAAATTTCATTTTTAAACTTTATTAAAATGCGATAATGAGGAACATATTAATAATTAAGAAATAAATATATGTATGGGAATTGGTATTCGGTACGCAATTTCATTAAAACAAAACTCGGGGAAACAATCTAGGTATTACACACCTAAACCTCTTTTCTTTCTATGACTCCAGCTTCTAGTTGTAGTGATCAGTAAGAAATAAGGAGCCGATAGCTTCGATAAATCAGACATTTTACATTAGTATGGGATCTTTAAACTTTTCTGTAAACTCATTACAAAACCAATTACTTTCTGTAAGCACTCTAAATTGGTTGTTCAAAGTTTTGGATATTCTAGAGGAACAACTTCCAAACCAGTTGTCAAAGTATACACATTTGCTTAAGTTTTGTTTTTATTGACTTGGTTAAGTCATATGCTAAGCAAAGTTGAAATATACGATTGGGAAAGTATAAAAATTGCTCATCAGAACAATTATGGTACCATGCAAATAGCTATAGATACCCCTTGCCCGAGGTCACCATAGGTTAGGTTAGGTTAGATAAATCTAGTAGTCCACTAATCCACGCGTAGACCAGTTGCGTCCTTTGCAAGTAGAGTTCATTTGCTAAGTCCAAGAGGAGGAGTCATCGTTTAGGTTGCCTGAGCTTGGCACGAATTTTGACATACTCTGCTGCCTCACTGTCGATAGCTACAGTGCAGTGTTGTCAATACGAGACAAGTGCACAAGAGATGATCCATTGTTTCCCTGGTACCGTGCTATAGGTATTTTAGCCAGTTAGTATTCCTATCATGCCCTTAAAGTGTCTTCCATCGTGTTTCAGGAAGAGTTTTGTGTACTTCCGATCTGCCGCTTGGCACATGACTTTTGCAGTTTTGCACCTAGGCAGCTCGTTCCATCGAGTTTTGATTTTCTTGACCATGCTTTTTTCAAGGTCGTCGTATAGACAATTTATAGGTTTCTCAATGTTGATCACGTTTTCGGATGTTAGTAGTGTACCATTCTTGGTAATCTCATCCACTATTTAATCTGCCTCAATGCTTTTGTGCAACACTTTCCACTGCTGCCCTGCAAGCTACTTCTGGCCGATATCCGATACGAGGTTACTGCCTTGATTACTGTTTGGCTGTCTACCAAATGTTGACTCTGG
This sequence comes from Bactrocera correcta, assembly GCA_027475135.1. Lineage (NCBI taxonomy): Eukaryota > Metazoa > Arthropoda > Insecta > Diptera > Tephritidae > Bactrocera > Bactrocera correcta. The sequence continues at coordinate 96,337,318 of CM050326.1, read as the reverse complement.
AATTGCATGCCTTTCAGAATAGCAAAGACCTCAACATGAAATATATTGTCGTGGTCCGGCAGCTAAGTGCCTACCTTATACCTAACTCTGGAGAGTATATTCCCGCACCAACTCCATCATCCATTTTCGTCCATCAGTATAGATGTAGAGTGTTGCGTGTAGCTAACATATCTTTACGCCAGGCATCTTTTTTTATATTTCCTTTGAACCTTCTTTCCCAGTTAAAAAGCTAGGACATGTAGTCTATGGTTGCTCAAACACCACTGCTCACTGAACTATGCACGAAATTCTATATGTAAATTCTCCGGCAGGGGGACACCTTAAGATTGTGCCGATCATCTGCCTACACGCATACGAGTATAAAGCATTGCTGGCTTTCACCCTTTCTTTCACGTTGTGCTTCCACAACAGTTTGTTCAAGACTACCCCCCAGACACTTAGTGCGGTCTTTGAGAGAGAGTAGTGTCCCATTCATAGAAAGCAACCTCCATGGAAGAATTTTGTGCTTTCTTATAAACATCAGCAGGACCGTTTTCTCCGGGTGCAACCCTAGACCCGGTTGTGATGCCCAATTTTGGACGCTATTGAGAGTGATGGTCGCAATACTGCTAATGGTCTGTCGTTGTTGTCATCTTGATCAATTAATTAATATTTCTACTTTATACTTTCCGAATTTTTCAGAAAAGAGTCTTAATCGTCTATCCCAAAAAGAGTCTTAGACTCCTCTTCATATCCCCTCTTTATGGAGTAGAACTATTTTTCTCTCGAGTTCTATCAACTATATCAGAGTCATTCTAATAAAATAACTGTGCTGAGAATACATTGAGATAAGGGCCTCTAAAGCTTTTCGAATCTTGAACTCAAGTCGTTATCCCAAAATGAAGTTTACGACCCCAAATTTTATCTTGGCTTAACACAAGTATCACCGTGTGGTGTGGTATTGTGCTGGGAATATAAACCCAGACACGTTAGCCCGCTCAGTTGCAGCTGGAAATTTAATTCCCCTAAACTGACCAGACTATTTATCTCTTTAAAGGGTTGTTTAAAGCAAAATACCCCAGAAAATCACCTCTGGTCTTGGAACACTAGTAACACAGTTTATATCTTAAGATTCCACCTATTGGAACAGTGAATGCGGGGGAATATAGAACAAGCGTGATGGGACGTTGATACAATATCTCTGCGAATGCCCAGCCTTTAGGCGGATGGGACGAGATATATTCCGCGGCACCCAAAGCTTCAACTTATGAAATAAAGGACAGCAAGAGTGAAAAAATTAGGTATTTTACCAAATCCACTGAGTTTGTAAATTTATTTTCAAAACACTCGTTTATGCTCAATCTTATTCTCCACATTTTCACCAGCGTTACCCTCAATGATTCGAAACTGGTTTACTCTCAATGATGGTAAGTCAAATTGTTACAACAATTCGTAGTACAATATATTCAGGACAAAATCACTGAGATGTTGTTTTGGTGACCGAAATATATCCAGAAATGGATCTCCCATTATAAGGCCTAAGATTCCATGATTAAACTCCGATAGTGCATATTTTGTGAAGCCATATCAAATCAATTGTATTTGCGTATATATCGGTCATATCTGATTATTTTGGCAACTAACATTCGGTGTATTATGGGCGAAACAGTTAGATAAATTTATTAGAAAAAGATGTGCGAAATCGAGAATATAAATAATATTTCACCAATTCAATCTTTTGTTTAAAGTAAAAAGTTGTATATACTTCCGAAAGAACTCTTATATGTACCGAAACCTATTCTTCTACTTAATTGATTAACCTTGCTACATATTTCTTCATAAAAAAAATATACAAACAATCAAACACACACAAATTTAATTCCAAAAACTATTTCTTAGCAATATTTATTTTTTCTAAATATTGAAATCCATAAAACCGCTTAAGTCTAAGTGTTTTGGATAAACTTGTATTGGATATTCAAAGAAAACAAAAGCATTTTGAAAATGTACACATTGCCATTGTCGAAAATCACAATTGACTGTTTACCACTCATTTGCATTTTCAGTTGATGCATCCAGCAAAGCAACAGCAAATCACGCCACCACACCGTCTGCCATACAGCAACAGGTCTCCGTGCAGGCTGACAATGCAGCAGCAGCAGCAGGCGGCTCAGCCATGTCGACGCCAGTGTTGACTGGCAATGGGGATATTAGCAGCACAGTTTATCCGCCTCCACTGCAGGTAGGCAAATTTTATTCTTGGCAAGTGCTAATGCCAAGTGTATGAATAGAGTATAGAATTTAATTTTCTTTTGTTTTAAGAAAATATTTAGCTGGCAAATAACTGATGAATAATTGAAACCTCAAATATAAATATATCTGCATTGCGAATTTTAATACTAATTTAATAAATAAAATAAATGTATCCTTCTTCTTATCAGCAAATTCGTCAGAATTCCAAGGACAGCACCGGTTCCTCAGATACGGACAGCTCGAGCGACGATGAGTCTATGCCGAATGTAACACCCAATCCACCAGTAGGCGCCGATCCAACAGCAGAAAAACCACAGAAGGAAACTGAAGCGGCAGCTGAGCTCTCGGCGCTAGTCAATTACGTGGAACCGGTGCATTTTTACACATTCGAAAATGCGGAAAGTAAGTTTAATCATTTATTTTCCTTTTTTTGCAGTATTTACAAAAGAAAAGGAGCTGAAACTATATTTTTTGGTTAGGTAACATAAGACTATTCTTTATATTTTTCCGAAAATAGAGGAGGTAATAAATGAAAGCATAGAGAATAATAATACAAATGCTTATGTTAGGCGGTATTCGCCTTTGGCAATGCGCAAAGTACCGTAAATCCTACGCAAAAGCATTCTTTCGAACACTCCTAAGGCCGACTCATCAAATGTTACCGTTTTCCATGCCTCCGCACAGTATAGGAGCACAGGAATGATGAGTGACTCGTAAAGTTTGGTCTTTGTTCGTCTAGAAAGGACTTGACTTCTCCATTTCCCACTCAGTCCGAAAAAGCACTTGTTGGCAAGAGTTATTCTGCGTTGGATTGCGAGACCGACGTTATTGTTGGGGTTAAAGCTTCTTCCAACATAGACGAAATTATCTACGGACTTCAACGCACTCCACCGCATTGTTGTTCTTCAGATAGCCGAAACTTAACAAATACCAAAAATTTCTTAAAATAACTTGATTCGTTTAGTTCAGTTCAATATCGGCAGTTCCGACAAATAAGCAGCTTCTTAGGAGGAAGAGTCTCCGACATTTCCATCTGTTTTGTAACAAACTTCGTGCCGCACTTAATACTCGTATACCCTGTTCACGGTATAAAAATATTAAGGAATTCTTTCGAATCCACAGTCCTTGGTAGGATAAGAATCCGGGTTCATTCCGGTCAATAATGGGAAGGAATATTTGCTTATTAGTGAGCGTTGTCTTTCTAGTAACTAGGACATTTTCATGGTAAAAATCCAAGAACTGTCACTCCGACATCCCTTAAGAGGTTTTTATGACCCATATCAGCTTTCTCCACTTCACAATATATAAAACGAGTTAATATGTTGATGGTTCTAGAGGAATGAGAGATAACGGATAATACCTACCCTTATTTCACATTAAACGTAGGAACCGCATGAGTATATAGCCACTAGGGTGAGTTTTATGCCGGATTTTTACTTTAGTATTAGAGATAAAGTCCTTTACAGCTCTTCAGAATCATTCAAACCCCAAGCATGTATTATCTTCGGCAACTTTAGGGATTTTTCAGATGTTATACTCCCTAAGAGGAGCACCGATACTGAACTTTAAATAATTTTAGTTTAAACAATTCCACTTATGCTCTTCTTCTCTCTCTCTCTCTCTATTTCCTTTCCCTTAGAAAAAAATCGCTGCTACGAAATGTCCTCCTTCGATGAAAAACAAGCTACAGCGCTGCTCAAAGAGCGTCCAATTGAATTTGTCAACTACAACAAGCATCAGCTCTCGCGTGTTTACCCGACCGGCACACGATTCGACAGCTCCAACTTTATGCCGCAGGTTGGTTGATTAACTAACATTTTATATTGCTTTTAACTCTGCATCACTAATTATTTCTTCATTTTATTATACCCACAGCTCTTCTGGAATGCCGGCTGCCAACTGGTGGCGCTCAACTATCAGACTTTGGACTTGGCTATGCAGTTGAATTTGGGCATATTCGAGTACAATGACCGTTCGGGCTACTTATTGAAGCCAGAATTTATGCGGCGCACCGATCGACGCTTAGATCCATTCGCCGAGAGCACGGTTTGTTATTTGCAAGCGATTTTGTAGTGCTCGCCACAATATCAAAAAATCACTCTTTGCAGGTCGACGGCATCATAGCTGGTACCGTGTCCATTACTGTGTTGTCGGGTCAATTTTTAACGGATAAACGCGTCGGCACATATGTTGAAGTGGAGATGTTTGGTTTGCCCGCGGATACAGTGAGAAAACGCTTTCGCACACGCATTGTACGCGACAATGGTTTGAATCCGGTCTATGATGAGGAGCCCTTTGTGTTCAAAAAGGTGAAGGGTGGCAACACAGATTTTTAATTTTTTTTGTTTATAAGAAAAGTCTAATTTTTTTGTTGTGGCAGGTTGTGCTGCCTGAGCTCGCCAATATACGCATCGCGGCTTATGAAGAGGGTGGAAAATTTCTAGGTCATCGTGTGCTACCCGTTATAGGCTTGTGTCCAGGGTATAGACATGTCAATCTGCGCACCGAATTGGGTCAACCCTTGACGCTGGCATCACTTTTTCTATATATTGTTGTTAAGGATTATGTGCCAGACGATCTGTCGAATTTTGCCGAGGCTTTAGCTAATCCAATTAAGTATCAAAGTGAGTTGGAGAAACGCGACAAGCAATTAGCCGTGCTGACCGAGGGCACCGAACCGATCTCATCGGAGGAGGACATAACCAATTCATGTAAGTTTTAGAGCGCCGCTTGAGTATATATATATATATATATATATATAAATGTATTTGTAAGTTAGAGCGCATGAAATGAAGAATCTTGGTGTGGGTTAAATTTTTATTGTCTGTGGACCTGTAGTTATAATGTATTTAGCGCCACATTTATATTTTCTTCTGATAATTTCATGTAGAATACTTTAAATTTATTTGAATTTATACCTTCTTTGGTTATTTGAACTATTTGTCTCTATTTCTTTTTTCATTTATTTATTTGTGTATCCTTCAAACTACTGTTGGTTACTGGACACTTCAACATTTTCCTTCTCTGTCTACAACTAACCAAATACACACTTAATACCATGCCACACAACAACAACACAAACACCCAAACAATACAAAAAACACAACGTTTGCTCGCAACCCGTTACCTCGTTACCCCGTTAACCGTTAACCTGCCTGCGTCCATTAAACTTGACAAACAAAAGTCGTTTTTGTACAAGTAGGTGGCCAGAAGAAGGAGCTGCGTCCCGTTGAGTCCACGACAATGAGTCCGAAGCATCGCGCCAGTATTACCACGGCCGCAACTTTGAGCGTCGAGGCGAATGCTGGCGGTGATCACGATTCCGCTGATGCGGGCACTGCCGGCGGACCCGGTTTTACACATCAGCATTCGCTGGACTCAACTGCACAGACATCAATTCGGCAGGTGGAGTCATCGCAGTTCGATGTGGATTTGGTCCGCGCAGAGCCTTTGGATAAGATACTCGACAATAAGTTGGTGCGCGAGAAACGTTTCGAGCTGGAGAAGAAGCTGGAGTCGCTGCGTAAGAAACACGATAAGGAGAAGATCAAAATCGCTATGCAAAAGTCTAGTCCCATGGATGGTAATAAGAAGCCCATGTTCAACATAGCCAGCAAGCTAAAGAAACGTCTCAGCAATAAGAATCTGTAAGTGTGTTTGCATCCGTACTGCGTGTCTGCGCATGCGCATTGTACTTTCACATTGATGTTTAGTAATTGTCTCGCCACTAGCGATGCGGGTGTGGAAGTGCCGCCCTGCTTTCCTGATATTGGTGATCTCAACGAGGACTGTGTGGATGGTGCCACCAGCAGCGGTGGCGAGAGTCCCGCGCTGGTGACGCGTTCACAGCAAGAACGTTTACTCGCCTCTTGCCGTGATTATTCGACGCAGTACCGCGACATACAAGAGAAGTATTACGAAATAATCTATGCTTTGGCGGACAAGGTGTTGCGCAATTCGCAGGCAAATCAAATGAAACAATTGAAAGCATCGCTTGATCGTGTCACTTCAGAGGTAATGCATCAGCTGCAAGAAGCGCGTCGCACCGAGGTGAAAAACTTGTCATCGGTTCATCGTGATCGCGATGAGTTGGTTAGGTGAGCCAAAAATTTGTTGTGTCATTCACATTCTTTCGAGTCAATAATATTTTCCTGTCGTTTATTAGAATGAAGCGTGAAGTGGCGAGCTCGGTGGTGGAGCGCGGGGTTGCTGAGCGCGTGCGTCTGAAGCAAACCTATGACAAGCGTACCGATGACCTGCAAAAACAACATGAATCCGTGAGGAATGCGTTGACCGAGCATCGAAACAAGGTGAGTCAATTATCTCATTAATTTCTTAGATGATTGATTACGTAGAAGATCGAATGTATTTCTAGCTTGAGTTATCAGAATTCCTTAATTTTAGAAGAAAAAATACAGCTGTACCTATTTCAATCTCCAAAACTGCAAAAAGTGCAGTAAAACTCTTAAGCATACTTTTAGAAGCACTAAGAAAATTCTGCTGTATTGTCAGTCCTTGGTCTGCCCCTTTTGGGTAGCGGAAATCCGACTGTGTTGAGATTTCATATTGCCAGAATAAATGCGGAAGAAGATACTTTAGACGGAGTAAAATATTTAAATTTGAGCGTTGCACCGTCCACTTATATGTAAAGTGCTATTACAGTTTTGACACTTTACGATACCAGATGGCGTTCTAAGACCGTTAAGAGTATTCATGCTTTAGAATGGCTGTACTTGATGCAAATTTCAACAGACTTAGTAGTCTCACTTACAATACCTCTTCCAGTGCCTCATACCCTGGACCTCCCAATAATTAAAGACAAGCCATCATTGTTTCTCGGGTCCCTTGAACTTGACATTTCATACAGTCTTCTCAATCTTTCAGCCCCATTCTACAGTGTGACTTCTTCTGTGACTAATGAATATTCCAATTATGTCCAGTAGGAGATTTGTATATTTCGTATGAATACTACCGTACACTACTTTGGCGTTTGGGACCTGACACACAATATGAGTAAAGTCAATCGGTCCTGACGACACTCTCCATGGCTGTCCTACTTTCCAAGCCACTTCTGGCCGAATTCGAAACGAAGACAAAGCCTTGATTGCTGTCTGACTGTCCACGTAGGTGTTGACTGTTGGTACATTATAGTTCAGCTTTCGGCTTACCCAATAGCAAAGATCTCTGCTTGAAATATACTGTAGTGGTCCGGCAGCTTAAAGGCTATGTACCCACACCAACTGCCGTCCATTTTCGAGCTATCCGTGCAGCTAACATATCTTTGTGCCAGCCATCTTTATCTATGTTTACTGTGAACCTTCTTTCCCAGTTGAAAAGCGGGTTTATGCCAAACCGTCATTATCCAACCAGAGGTACTGTGTGTAAAAACTCCTGCAGCCAGTAATCAACCCGCCGATTTTGCGGCACAGCTTTAAACAAGTTTAGCACTAGTTCCAGAGACGGCGTTGGAGTGGTTCCTAGAGCACCCGTTTTGCACAGCGATGCGAGACTCCGAACCTTTTTCCATTGGTTATATTTCCATAAGCCCGGTCGTCGCACTGCTGCTGTAAAGCAGAATTGGTCTTATAATCACTGTGTATCACCAAGATGGACTTCTTTACGGCTGGATCAACTCCAGTTTCAGATTTCCTGACTCTTGCAGTGTCTTCCAGCCCGAGGTTGCAGCAATTAAAGTAGCAGTAGACTTACCACGAAGTGCAACTTCCTTCAGAGAAGTTACCATCCTCTCAGTTAGCAGAGCTCAACTATCCTTGAACTTATTAATAGTGCACTCAGGACTGGTCAAAGAGTGCCTATCCTCGCTAACAATAGCATCGCATATATTTGTGATAAGACTGACATGGGTTGGGCTTTTGCCCCAAGATCGATAAAATCTAGTGATCTCTTTGCACTCAGTAAGGCTAGCCTCTCTCAAGTTTTGAGACTTTTAACGGACCATTGACCTATTGTAGGCCTCAGATTGTGCTGATCAACTGCCTACTAGCGTTTTCTGCTCTATCATCCATATTGAGCTTAAAAGACAGTTTACTATTTACTGAAGGAAAAATAACATGACAACTTGACATGTAATTTGTCAAAAAAAGCCTATTGAAAAAAGTACCTCTACTTGGATTACCTATTATAAGGTAGCAATTAGGTTATAACTAAATTCCAGATTTTTTTATTGAAGGTGATCTAAGTTTAGGATTATTTAGAAGCCGAACTGCTCCATTTCTCTTGTTTACTCGTTAAAATAAGTTTCGTTGGTGACTCAAAGAATCCAATTCCAATTACTAATAAATTCACGTACTTGCAGGCCCGACAAATACTCGAAAAGGAAGCTGAATCTCGAATTTGCACCATTAGTAATGGCTTCTTGGTGCTCTTCAGCAGCGGTGGCGCTACCACCACATCGGCCACAAGCAATAACCTCACATTGAACTTAAATGGTGGCAACACCATATCGCCGGCACGTTCCAGCAACAGCATCACGAACAGCACCGGCGGCAGGAACAAAGACGATTTGGGCGGCGGCGACGATGAAACCGGGGCCAACGCGCTCGCTGGTGCGGCAGCTGGCGTTTAAAGGCTGCCTCAGCCGGCGAACTACATCCAAACAGTATTTGCTCTTGCGTGCCTAAAGCAAGGCGGAAAAGGTGTAAATCTAGCGTAAAAGTAATAAGATGAATGTGAAAGCTGGAATATGGAAAATGGAATATAGTAGTTAAAAAGTTGAATTCGTATAAAAATGGGTTCTGTAGCAGTAGTAGGGATGTAGCAATGCAAGTTATTGTATTAGAATTGAATATGAATTAGTTTAAATGAAATAAAAAAAAACTACAAAAGTGTTATCTAATATCTAAATGTTGGTTGTTGATGTGAAAACTATTTATAAAACCTAATTGTTAATGATAACTGTATAACTGTAAATGTATGTGTGTACTAAGTAACGCGTTAAATAACTGCAAAATACATACAGACATTATATGACTCTGCAGTACGTTTACACTGATAAGTAATAGTATATATACATATATATGTATGTACACATAAAAATATGAAAAATATAATATATATGTGTTAGTTAAAGTCAATATGTATCACACATACTTATACAAATTGGTTGAATTAACTGTATTTGTATTTTAAACAAAATCCACCACAAAAACAAATAACACTAAACTATAAAAACTTAAGTACCGTTATATAGCAAGTTTATCAATGGGTTAACGTGCATGTACTTTAATGTACCTATAAACAATAATTAACATTTAGCTATAAGTATTGAAAAACTAAAGCAAAAAAATGTGGTAAATTAGGTGAAAAAAATTGTTGTGAACTTTCTACATAGTTTAGCTGATAGGTTTTATGCTTCAAAGCATAGTTTATTTACAACAAAAATTTGTAAAACTTACTATACAAAGGTGTTTAAATGGTAACTGATGTGTAAGTGTCTCCAAATATCTTTGTTTAAAAACAAAAAAAAAAAACCCTTAAAGGTCTATACTAGGGTCAGCCAAAAATATAAAATAAATTTACGAATTTTCCGTTTTCTAAAAATACTAATTTTGGAATTAAAAAAAAAAAATCTCGAGGTTAATTTTTTAGAAAATTTTTGGAAATTAAAAAAAAAAAAAATTCCCCGAGGTACATAGATTTTTTTTAGAAAAATTTTTGCATGTTGTAACAATTAAAAAAAAAATTGTTAAAAAAAGTCCACTAAAAGGTCTATACTGAGCCAAAATAAAAAAAATAAATTACGATTTTTTCCTTTCCAAAATATACGAACTTTGGAATTCTAAAAGATTTCCTCGAGGTAGATTTTCTAGGAAATTTTTGCGCGTTGCAAAAAAGTTAATCCTTAACGTTTCATAAGTATTGACTTTTTTGCTGAAAAAATTATTTTTTGTAAGTGTCTCCTAATTGCTTTGTTAAAAAATCCATTAAATACTCTACATTGAGGTGAGCAAAAAAAATAAAAATAAAATTAAATACGAGTTTTTCCTTTTCTGCATATACACTTATATTTTGGAATTATAAAAAAAAAATTTCCCCGATGTAAATTTTTTGGGAAATTTTTCGTGCGTTGTATAAAAGTTAATTTTAACGTTTCATAAGTCTTGATACTTTTTGAAGAACAAAATTTTTTTTGTTATTTGTATGGGAAGCTTTAAATGCTCACCGCCAACTTCTAAAATAAAGCTAAAAATCTATATGCTTTTCTTTAAAAATTGCCACAAAAATTCCTATACTAAGCTAAGTCAAAAAAATAATATGACTTTTGCTTTTTCAGCTTCCCTCTTTGTAATTTTTTCTCTACATGAATTCGCGTTCTAAAAAATTGTATGCTTGCTAAGCAGTGCAAAAAAAAAATTACCTCGAGGTAGATTTTTTTGGGAAATTTTTTGCTCTTCAGGACTACGCGTTTTAAAAAATTTTATGCTAAACAGTGCGAAAAATATTACCTCGAGGTAATTTTTTTTAGGAAATTTTTTGCTCTTCAAGACTACGCGTTTTAAAAAGTTTAAAGCTAAATGGTCCCAAAGCCTTGGCATTTTTTATTTAAACTAACCTTAAAACCTTGCCTTGCTGGGGATTTTACTCCTTATATAGGTAACCTTCAATCCACAAATTCAATATTAGTAATTTTTGGCTCACCTTAGTCTATAATATCTATATAAATAAAACTTTCTTTGTATGTTTATATGTAGGTATCAAAAAAAATATATATATTTTATACAATATTTTACATACTTCCTAGTGCTAAAGTAACGAATATATTTCTTTATAAATCGGTATCAAACATTTAAAATAATGTTCACCAATAAAGTGGTTCAAAAAATATTTTTTTTTTTATAATTGGTTTGCAGATATCAAGAAAAAATATTTAAAATATTTAATACATTTTAAAATATTTCATATTTCTCACTTTTTACTCAAAAAGTTGGTTGGTAGACTCCACAAAAAAGTTTTTTTGTCCAAGTATATCTTTATACACATTATTACGAAAATTATCCGCTTTTCAGTTTCCTGTTTTTGTTTTGCTTATTATTAGAAAGAAAAATTCATACCGCATTATTTACTATTTGAAAAAGTGTCGATTTATATATTTGTAGGAAACATAGTTTTCTATTCTAAAATGGTCCCTTACAATTTTTTCGTAAGCTTCACCATCCAAAGGTGTTTAAAGGTATCATAATAAATGCCAAAATTGGGGTAAAATTCTCAACAAATTGTCTCAAAACACTCTGCTAAATTCGACAGATAGCTGTATTCAATATGCCAAGCATTAGAGAGTACTGAATCGAACACATAATTGCAGCTATCCAAATATTCTTTCATTGTAGAAGCAGTGTCAGTGCTTTAAGTTTTCAAAAACAGTCGAGTCTTTGAATACGATTTAAATTTTTGTTTTGGCAGTAACTTATCGTTCAGTTGTTCTCGAGACATGGCGCGTGATCGTGCCGCTAAGGAAATGTTCCCTGGGCGAAATTATATATGATTCTAAATGCTTTGTGGTATTTTGACTTACGTCATGAGTTTAGGGCTATTCAAGGATAACAAAACTAGTTTTCTAGGCCCCAAAATATTTCTTTAATACAAAAGTGTATAAAATATAAATATATTAATTCTAAAATTAATGAAAGTAACGAATTTTCTCCATGTAAGCTTGCATAGTTCTCACTGGCTACCTTTCGTGGTCACCCACTCAGTCGCAGTTCTTTTCAAATCGACCACTTCATTGAAGAATATTTGATGCTGCTATTTGTCTCGGAGTTTTACCCACTAACTTTCTTTTGTTGGTTTTTGAGAAGCAAACAGTGACCAAAACTAGGGAGCAGAGAAAATGTGAATCGATAACAGCTAACACGATTTGTCGTAGTGTATTTTTTTACAGATTTTCATTTTTAAGCAATTTTTCTATATGTAAAATATTGTGTAAGATATATATAGTAGACAAATTTGAGGAATATAAATCTGAGGACATTCTACTCTGATAAAAAAAAAAATAAAAATATATTATTCGTTAAATTATTACTTCAACTGCCTGCTAATATTTATATGTGATTGAAAATTTTTTAAATTAACCAAATAATTCATCGCACAATTTTCCACTGTTTTATTATTTATTTATGTATGTTTAACTGCTTATAATGGTTGTATTGTATTTAGTTGAAAATAGTTTAAAAAGTCGCTAGTCCAACTGCAGCAAATGTAAAGAAACGAATCTCCGAACACGCACATCTTCAAAGTAACTGCAATATTTACGAATGAAAACGAATGCGCTCGATGTCTATTTGAACAAATTTTGTTTTTAGGTTATATAGGTTATAAGTTAATTATTGGTGAGTTATAATTTTATAATAATAATAATAGCTTTATTATAATTTATATAAAAGCTGCGAAGTAGTCTTTTGGGTGCGTAAAAATATAAAATTAAATTTAAAAAAAATATAAAAAATTAAATTTAAATTTAATATTTAAAAAATAAATTTCAAAAGTTAAAATAATAAAATTTTTTAATAATATTTTTTTATGTTTATGTACAAAAAAAAAAATTAAAACAAAAGTAATAAATTTTAATTTTAAAATATTTTAATTATAAAATTTAAAAAAAATATTTAAAATAATTAAAATTTAAGTTTTATGTTTATGTGTACGTTTTTTTATGTTGTATAATAAAAAAATTAAAGTTCTTCAATAATGTTTTTTTTTTATTTTTATAGATAAATTGGCAACTCAACTTATTCTTTCTCTCATAACTGTTCTTAATTTTGCTTTCACGTTAAATTATAGCATGCGATAAAATTTTAAATAATTAAATATAAATTAAAATATATATATTGTAATATTAAAAAAAAAAATTAACTAAAAATATAAATAAAAATAAAATAAATTTATTATTATAATAAATAAAAATAAAATATTATAATAAATAAAAATAAAATATAATAAAATAAAATAAATTTATTATTATATTTTTAATTAATAAAGTAGTTATTAAATTGTTTAATGCACGCGATATTAAAAAAAAAAATTGTGCGTTTGTATTGCGTTTACAGTTACACTGCAAATATATATGTTAATTAATTTCGTCTCGACTTAAGGAACTGATAATTAAACTATAACTTCTAGTTAGTTGAAAATTATTATTTATTTCCCAACTTATTTATTATGCATAAAACACTGTATATTTTACTAAACAAATAAAATTCTAAATGTTCGAACAAAAACACAGAATTTTAATTATATTTATTTAATTTCTTTTTTCAATTTTTTTTTTTTAATTTTTTATTAAAAATTTTTTAAATTTATTTTTTCAATTGTGTTCAATTTTTTTTGTATTTTTTATTTTTATTATTTTTTTTTTATTTTTATTTTTATTATTTTTTTTATTTTTTATTTTTATTATTTTTTTTTTACTTTTTATTTTATTTTTTATTTTTTATTTTTTTGTTTCCATTTTCTATGTACAGCTTTGTTATGGTCCACAACAACTTACACCTTTACAACACCATTAAAACAGAGACTGTTTTTTCTAATTATAAAAGAAACAAAAATTTAACGAAATTTAGTAAAACTCTCAAATTGAAAAAAAATACTCGAAAACTAAGTATTTTGTAGTAAAGCAAGAAAAAAACAAGCTATAACTGACAATCACATTTATTAAAGAGGAAAAATTTAAAACATAATTTTACTTATGCCGGAAGTGTTAAAATTATATAGTTAAAATACATATACTGACTTTTTAGTAGATATGTATGTGTTTGTTTGTATGTATGTATGCCTTCGGTTATGTATTTATGTTATATCCCTCAAAACTGAGGGATCAGTTCGCATATATCTATACAGACAGACGGATGAACATGACCAAATGGACTCAGCTCCCCACCCCGATCATTTATACATATATTTACTTTATAAGGACTCTGACGTTTCCGTTTGGGTGTTACAAACTTCCTGGCAAACTTAATATCCTGTGAAAGGTATAATTATGGGCATCTATGTCTAATAAGACAAGATTAACTTCGAAAAAATGCAATAGTTTGGAAGGCTTGGAAATCAAATTTCTAAAAAACATTTGACAAAAATGTAATTAACCGATTCACGTGCGAAAGATCGGCACGATATATGATCAGAACATAACAATGTGCATAATAGTGTTCAGAATAGACTTCAATTAAAATAATGCCCTAATGAAGATCGCTGAAACTGCGACGTGTCGTCGATCGATCGTGATCGTGGTAATTAGAAATGACTATTATTCAAATCATGTGCAGACCATGAACCCAAGAGGTTGGAAGTTCTAAATTTTTTTTTATAAAATATTGAACAATATAATGATGTAATATTATATTCATATTTTCGAGAGTATAGTCATGGTCGTAGTATACCAAAAAGTCCTCAGCATGGAGAAATGTGAAAAAAGAGTGATAAAATATTTGCAATCTCATACTATAGAAGTACTTGGTGGCTTAAAACGCATTCGGGTACACCATTCCTCTACCGAAGGAGCCTATGTTCAAGAGGGATCAAATGTTTTCACTGTCAAAAGAAACCATATTCAAACGATTTGAATTATTTTATACAATATTTTCACTTTCAAGTACTAAATTTAGACATTTAACGATAATATTGATACGTACCGTTAGATAAAACTGACTAAAATTTAAAACAAAAATTCTTGTGACCTCCGATTTTTGCTGCTTCTGTTGCTGTATCGGCAGAACTCTGCCGAGTTGTCAGTCCTTACACGCTTTTTAGCAGACGCTGACTCTATCCTGATTTTTTACAAGTTCCACTGCTGTTTTTTGATATACGCGCATACATACATACATATATATGATAATTTGAATTTAATTTATCTAAAAAGTAGTTAAATACACGAATACGTAGTTCGTGTAGCTTAGAGCTCGTACGATGCAACTGATTTTAAATCAAATCGGAAATAATAGACTATCTTATAGACATACATACTCATTACTAATTATCATTATTATTAATAATATGTAAGTGTAAACACATATTTACAATGTAAGTAGTTACACTAACAAAAATAATAATTTTCTAGAGTGAATTAACGGAACCGAACGTTACCGATTGGCAACGATCGGTAGCCGGGTAGGTCAACTAATTCACTCGCCATCTTTCTATGGACGGAAAAACCACCTTAGATGTTGTAATTCGCTTCTATGTATGTGTGTATGTTTTACTCGGACTCGGACTATGGGTCAAGTAATGGCTTTAAATTTGATGTTCAAGATATCGATGTTAATGTTGTCGTTAAACATAATCAGTGTCATTATTGTTGTTGTTTGTGTATGCATAAGTACTTGCATATGTAATGTATAAACGTATGCGTAAATAGAAAATGGTGAAAAACAGTGGTAATGTTTATAAAAAGTAAAAAATAAAAAAAAAAATTAATTATAAAATTAAAAAAAAAATATGAAAATTTAATAAATTATAAACAAATTGTTTAGAAATTAGAAAACAATTTTAAAGAATTAAAAAACCAATTTTCTTTTTCTTAATTTTTTTTAATAATAAAATAAATTTTAATTTTTAATTTGTTTTATAATTAATTAATTAATTTTTTAAATTTTTTTATTGTTTTAAAAATTTATTTTTATAATGAAAATATTAAGTTTCTTAATTTTTTAATTTTAATGAAAGAATTTATTTTTTTTTTTTCAATAAAAAAATTTTTATATATATTACAATAAAAAAAAAATAAATTTTTCCGTTTTAAATTATAATATAATATATATTATAAAAAAAATAAATTTTTTCATTATAAATTAAAAATGTATATTACACATTACAAAAAAAAAATAATAATAATTTTTTCATTATAAAAAATGTATTTTTTTATTTTTTTATAATAAAAAATATTGTTTTTTAATTTTTTTTTGTAAACAAAAATGTTTTTTCAATTTTTAGAGTACTTTTTGTTACAAAAAAGTTGTTAAAAAACTCAAAAACCATTTTTGAAAATTAAAAACAATTTTTTATTACCAAAAAAATTTTTAAAATTTATATTTTTATTATAAAAGAAATATAAAAAGAAAATAATTTTTTTTTCCAGAAAAAATTTTAAAAACTAAAAAACAATAGTTTTATTATAAAAATTATTAAAAAAATAATTTTTTTTATAAAAAAATACTCAAAAAACATTTTTGAAAATTAAAAACAATTTTTTATATAACCAAAAAAATTTAAAATTTATATTTTTATTATAAAATAAGTATAAAAAAAATATTTTATTTTATTGCAGAAAAAATTTTAAAAATTAAAAAACAATAGTTTTATTATAAAAAATATTATTATAACAAAAAGTATTTGTTTATAAAAAAATTGTTTAAAAACTCAAAAAACATTTTTGAAAATTAAAAACAATTTTTGGTATTACCAAAAAAATTTTAAAATTTATATTTTTATTATAAAAGAAGTAAAAAAAAAAATTATTTTTTCTATTACAGAAAAAATTTTAAAAATTAAAAAACAATAGCTTTATTATAAAAGTTATAAAAAAACATTTTGTTTTTTTAATTTAAAAACAAGTTTTTTTTCTATTATAAAAAAATTTTAACAATTAAAATAACTAGTTTTTTTATTATAAAAAAACGTTGAAATTAAAAAAAAATATTTTTTTTCATTTTAATAAAATTAAAAAAAAAAAATTATTAAAATGTGTTTTCGAAAATTTACATAAAGTATTGAAAGCGGGGTCCTGATGGACAGCGGTGTGGCACAATAAACTAAACAAGACTGAAAAGCGTTATTCTTTTTAATAAATCGGACGAATATAATAAAAAAAATTCTTAATACTTTTTATTTAACTTCCGACCGCATACGAGCTTAGAAGTTCACTATTATTATGAGAATATGTAAGACATTGTTTTTCACCAGCAAAAATTAACCGTTTCGTTCACAATAGCAACGTTTGTGTGTCATTTGTTCGTAGAAACGACTTAAACTTTCCAATGTATTTCAATCGGTGTCTAAGTGTGTGTTTAGATGTTTAAAAAATAACGTGAAATATATATATTTTAGTTGGCAATAGAAAATATAGCAATAAATTTCAAATAAATGTCAGTAAAAAAATCTAAATTATTAAAATAATTAATCAATAGTATTATGTAACGAACAGCGCATCATTTGTGGACATATTATTGGAACTACATGTGTATGTATATGTGTAAAAAATGCACGGAATTAAAAAAAAAGTATATATTCAATTGCAATTAATCATTGTTAGTTGGTGTTGTAAATGTATGTTGTTGCTGTATTTGTACATAGCAGAAACGTATAAAATATATAAACAAAAAAATATTAACCTTAAATAAATCGGATATGAGTAATTGGAGCAAAGCTTTATCACTTTCTTTCGACTAAGTGTGAACCAAAACTTTAATCGACTATTGAAGCTGTTAAAATGTTTTGAATGAAAACGGTATTTTATGCTTAAATTACAGTTAGGTTTAAAAACTTGTTTGTCATTTATCATTAACGAAAGTCAGTACACGAAAGTTTTAAAAGGAAATAACTAACAATTACTAAACTGTAAATTTATTATTTCGATTACTAATAGCATACAAATGTAATATTTATTTTGTACTAATATTCCGCAATTATCATGTCTAAAGTTAGTTCAAACCATGAGGCTTAAATGAAAATCGTTCCATATAATTTAAGTCCATGAATTTGTTATAAGTAATTGAATTCAGAAACAATAAAGAAATTATGTGTAGACGATGGCAGTTGTTTAATAATTTCATGGTGGGTAGTTTTTTGAAAATTAATACATTTTCTGCAAAATTGTTAAATACATAAGTATTATGTATATATTTCCTTAATAAAAAATGTTTAATTTTCAGGAACAGAAAAGCAAAAATTTTAAAAAATTTCTTGAAAAGAAAAACACATTACGTTGACCTTGGCTGCTTCACTAATACATACAAATAATTTGTTTTTATCAGAAATTTGCATGGCAGGTGTATGCTATTGTGACTCAATCCGAACAATTTCGACGTACATATATGATATCGTGGCCTTAGACAACAATCCATGCCGAACTTCGTGAAGATATCTCGTCAAATGAGAAATTTCTTATACAAAAACTTTATTCCGGCCATTCGGTTTGTATGACAGCTGAGAATAGGACATGTGTAACGTTTCAGAGCGTTATTTCAAAAGCTGATATATACATTTTACAGTCTCTGACGCAAAATTTCTTGAAGATATCGCGTCAATTGAAAAATATTTACATTCCACACGGTTGGTGGCTATGGTTTATCCACTGATCATTTGCATACATATGTATGTATGTACTAGGTACATATATGTATAATGTATATTTTAGAAGGTCTCCGACTTTTCCTTGGGGGTGTTACAAATTTCGTAGTAACTCGAATATACCGTTATGTTTGAACAAATTTAATTTAAAAAAATATTAGAAAAATAATAAAAAAAAATAATAAAAAATATTAAAAAAGAAAATAATAAAAAAAAAACAATAATAAATATTAAAAAAATAATAAAAAATATAAAAAAAAAAAATAATAAAAAATATTAAAAACAAAAATAATAATAATATGTAATAAAAAAAATATTTTAAAAAATTATATTAAAAAAAAAAAATATTAAAAAAATATGTATTTTTTTATGATAAAATATGAAATAATAATTTTTACGTAATAAAATAAAAATTATATTTAAAAAAAAATATAAAAAAAAAATATTTAAAAAAAAAATATTTTTTTATGATAAAATATGAAATAATAATTTTTGTATAATAAAATAAAAAAGAGTATTTTTTTTTCATTAAAATAAATTTGTATAATAAAAAAATATACATATTTTTAAGAGGTCAGTAGGGTAATCTTTTTCAATTCTTTTTCAATTTCACTTACTTTTTAAGAAAAAATTGGGTGTTGTGTTTCAGATGATCCAAACATGAGAAATCGCGTCCGCCAGTGAAAAAACGCATCTCATTCACACAACCATTTCTCCGGCAGAAATCATCAAAAAATTTCGAAAAAATTTGTTTATACACTCACGATACACTTCATGACATGTGAAAAAAGTTCTATTGTAGAATAAAAATTTCTATGAAAAAAAAATAAACAAAATAACAGATCAGATTACCCTTAATAAAAAAACATTTTGTAAAAAAAATTTAAAAAATATATGTATATATTAAAGAAAAAAAAATTATATTAAAAAAAAATTAAAATATTAAGAAAAAAATTTAAAAAATATATAAATAATATTAAGAAAAAAAATTAAAAATAATATCAATTTAAAAAAATACTAATTTTTGTATAACAAAATATTTTTTTTTATTAAAAACAATTTTTAATAAAATACACAAAAAAAAAATGTTCATTTAAAAAATAATAATAATTTTAATAAAAACCAAAAATAAAATCAAAATAAATAAATAATTTTTGTGTAACAAAATAAAAAAAATATTTCTTTTAATGAAAAGAAAAAATTGTAATAAAACACACAAAAAATATATTCTAATTAAATAATAATAATTTTTTTATAATAAAATACAAAAATATAAAAAAATGTTTTTTATTTTTTCACTTAAATCAGCAATAAATAATGTAATCAGTAACGGAAAAAGTGAAAAAAAATCTAGAAATTAATAAGAAGGAATTGTTTTTTAATACGTAATTATTTTTCGATGAGGTTAAAAATAAATTTGGTATGCAGTGTTAATCAGCTTCGCAGGGGTCACCAAACTCACATTGAAGAATAGAGATTATATATATATAATTTATTATTTATTTATTTTACATTATACGTATGTATTATTTTATTTAATATTTTTATATTTTGTCATATTTTTTTATTTATTTTTATTTTATTTCTTCCTAATTTCAATAAAAAATAATTAATTGGTTAAAAATATTTGGTCAAAAGACGTTATTTTATTAATGTGTTTAAAAAATATTTAGTTTAAAATTGTTCTACATAAATTGTTATCAAGTAAAATAAGACTTATGATATTTTAAACTTTTACTTAATTTTGTTTAACTGTTTTTAGAACACGAGTTTGATAAAAACACTTTACATAATATTTTTAAATAAAAAAAACAATGGTCGGAATATGTTAATATATTGCATGACATCGATTTAAAAAAAAAATTGTTGGTAAAGATTATTCAAAAATAAAACGCAAATAAACAACATAGCGAGTTATAACTTAATTGGCGTAAAACATTGTCTTTTGGGAAAAGAAACAAAAAAAAAAAAAAATAAATAAATAAATAAAAAATAAAATAAAAAAAAAAAGAAATAAAAAAAAAAATAAAAAAAAATTAAAATTTTTAAACAAAATTTAGCAAAAATTAAAAAACAAAATGTAAAAAACTAATTAAAACAATAATCTTTGATTTTGGCACTCCCTCGGCTGAGCTAATCTCATTATTAAACACTAAATAGCTTATTTCTCAATATGTGTTCCTTATAATATAATATATCTATGTACAAGGCACTAAGTATTGCGTTCCACACCCGCTATTACAGCATTTGCACAAAAGCCATGCTTAGTAATGAGCCAACTGCCAGTCCTAAACTCAGACTTGCTGCCATAATGGATGAAGCCATTTCCTTTTCGTGCCGCATGACAGATCTGAAATTTATAGAAACTTAAAATTAACAGCACTTTTTTGTGTAATGAATACACACTTACCTCGGCGCCATTATTAAGCTGATATTTGCCAAATAACCGTTTGTTATACCAAAGGTAATCATCAATATGATAAATGTGACATCGGTATGCACCAGCACGGGCAAGAAATTGTGTGCATTACTATTCGCACAGAGAAAGAACGGAACATACAGCAGACGTATAAATGTCATTAAAAGCACCGTGTGTGGATTGTTGCGTGGCTGCAAGTGAGTATAGTTAATAACAATTACAATTAAACTTATGCAACAACATACTCGCTCCCACAAACCGGCCAGTATACGTCCAAAGTAGTCACCAGAATTGAAGAATAGATAATTTACCACTGGCATGTAGTAAATATCTGCAAACAGTTAACGTTTTATTACATAATTTGTAATATGCACACTAAATAAAGCGCCTTACCATTCCATGCGTGCCCCTTTCCATAATTTTCCGACTGCATTAGCTCGGTGACCGATGGATAAACGGAGAGTGTGGTCGCAAAAAGTAGACAGATGTTGACAGCTTCAACGTAAATTTTTCCAAAGACCTCCTTTATATTCGGATCTAAGTCTACGCCAGTGTCAACACTACGACTGTGTGAGGGTGTGTCGGCCAAAATTTTGTACTTATCACCACCCTCGACGTAATACTTAAAAAATGGCTGATGTGACATGATTATGTAGCAGATTATGGATAGAAAAACCAAAGCACTACCAATGATGAAATATATCAAAGCAGTAACATCGGGCGCAGAGCCGAAAGCTAGCACTAAAATGAAAGCGAGCGCTGACAGTATACCGCCCAAGGCTTGACCACTGACCAAAGCAGTCATATAATGTGATGGGAAGAGACCAGCTACGCCGAATATACCGCCAGACATAGTGGCCGAACATACTAAAACCAAACAAAATTAGTTTAATAAAAGACTGAATATAAGCATGGTTTACTACTAAAGTACTTACTGTTAATGATTACAACCGTAAACAATGTGATTAAGAAAAACTGTTCCTGCCAGTGGTCGGTGTTGATTTCAACAAAGCTCGTGGTTATGATGAAAATGCCTAAAATAGTGAAAAGTGTTGCTAACATTTTCACTTTAAGTGAAACGAGATGTCCATAAATGGCGTTAAGTATGAGAAAAGTAGTGCCCGATATGGATGCCGCAAGCGTTAGATCACAGGTAAAGCTTTTTTGCATTGGTGTCAGTTCTGGTATAAAATCGGAGGTTTCGTTGATGGTCGTGTTTCTGAATTTAAACATCCAATACTAAAAGAAAAATGCTTTTCGATCAATATAATTTAGAAAATGTTAAAACTATATGTAAAATGAAAAAAAACATTCATTTCATAAAATATTCCACACAAAATTTTGACTTTGTTCGATCAGTTTGCATGGCAGCTATGACTAATAGGGGTTCGATATCAACGGTAACAACAAACCTGCCTAAATTTTAAAATCATTGATAAAAGTTTATAATTACTTGCTATTGATGTTCTTAGTTTTCACTTGAGTGAGTCACATATACATATGTATGTATATGTATACATATGTATTGTATATGTATATGGTCCGCGGTTGGCCTAGATCATATTTAAATGCAAATTTTTTCACGCCAAGGCACATTCATGTCATAACTCATATGTATGAAGGTACTACATATGTACGTATATACTATATCCATTCAACTATATATTTTTCTACTTATACATATAGATCTGTCTGTCATTATGTGTAGGATTTGCATATTTAGAAACTGATAAGCTTTGTTTACTACAAAAGATTTATGTTTAAATAATAGGACTCACTCATGCTGATAAATATTACAAGGAAATATATACATGCATGCACAATAAACAGACCTAAAGCAAGGTTTGTATATTTTTTTATCTCAACTTTTGAAAATGTATAACTGCAGCGTTGTAGTTCAAGTTTTGGGCACCAAAAGAAAAAAAAATATGTTGCAGTATTTTTCCTACGAAGAAAACGATTACAGCTGTGCAACTGCAACTTGTTATCAATCAAAGGTTTTGTTTTAGAGTGCAGCACTGCGCAAAACACAACAATGATTATGAAGAAATAGCAAGTTTTTTGTTTTACATGATTTTGATTTTTTTTTTCCAAAACACTCAGTGCACCAACTTACATCCTCCGCTGTTACGAAGAAGTTCCATGGTGTCATGGTGGCAATGCCCAGCAAATAGAAAACGGCATAAGTATAGTTATAGCGATCAGATGGCGCGTCAGTCATCAATATTTGTCCGCGACTTCGTATTTGCTCTGGATCCAATTCGTTATCCATTGTTGGCAAAATTGCAGGCATGCACTTTATTTCATCCTCATCACTTGATTCAGCATTCGTGCTGATTCTGTCAGGATTTGCTGAGCCACCAAAGTTGTTGTCAATTGCATTCCCCCGATATGGTACCTGCTCGTTTTCGACAAGTACTTGTCGATCTGTTGCTCCACCCCGCTTCCTGAATGCCATTCTGCTCCAACAGTTAGTTTCGTTGTTCTTTGTTTCACTTATCAAATTATTTAGTGTTTAGGACTCGTACGTCTGTTACATTGATTCGCCCTGTTGCCCAATACAATCTTCACTGCAAACGTCAGGCAGTAGCTACATTTACACTTTACTTGCAGTTAGCAATAACATTTGTCTTTTTTACGACTTTGTATAGTAATTTTTGCCACTTTTATTTATCAACTAATTTATGACAGTCGCGATTATATGAAAACAAACAAATGATCCAATTACAAGCAGAGAACGTATATTATACATTCTCTGTTCTCTGTTACTGACACACTCGATAAACGGTTGGGTATAATGTTATCGAGTAATGGCAAGATACGTAGACATCGAAATGTTACGTAGTATTGCGTTACGTTAATAGTTAGAAAATAATTTTTGATTTTTTTTTAAAGCATCGCACTATTCCAATCGATTTTCATACTTATTTAAATTTTTTCACTTATATCTGATTAATGTATGCAAACCAAGAGATTCGCATATCAGAACGCATTGTTGTGAACGTAGCAAAAATCATAAATTCACGATACAAATTTGACAACTTTTAGAACAATATTTTGACACAACTTGGCAGCACTTAAACATTATTCCGTTCGAATAGGGTTTGTGTATTGGCTAATTTACTGTAGTCGGTGTGTGTACAAGGTTAGTCCAGACAAAGACTGTAGTTTTCTACATAATCGGCATTCTCTGCAGAGAACGTATAATTATACGTTCTCTGTTCTCTGGTCCAGATTGAACGAATTTTTTTTTGGAATAAACAATATTCCACGAACGAGCAATATATAACACGAAATGTATTAAATCAGTATGGAATACACAGGTTCGGGCGCAACCAGTGAACATAAAATAGTTGTTTCATATGCTCTGAATTAACCGCACAACAAATACTGTCGCGAATAATACGAATGGTTCATATAAGAAATAATTAAACAGGTAAGGGGGCTAAGTTCGAGTGTGCCCAAATATTTTATACATTTTCAGCTCAACCAAGAGACTAAATTAAATATTTTGAACTGTTGTGGGTTAGGGATATGAGCTTTGCCTAACAGGGTTTTTGATTCATATTCTAATCTTATTATTTATAATTATATATTATAAATGTATATTAGTCTAAAGTCGGGAGAAAAGTCGGAAATCACTATCTATAATATATTCCTCAAGTGTAGTCAAACACATATTCCCATGTACCATGATTTTATAAACATAGACTTCTCACACTTACTGACGGTATTAGGCCAACCGGATGACAGAGCTAGGAGTAGGATTAACCCATTTTTGGCAATACGAGATATAATTACCAGAAAAAAATGTTTCTGAGTTTTATTGAAATATGGTACCATACATATTGACCAATATATTGGTTTAAAATCAAATGGATATTTAAATATTTAAAAGTCCATATAACTAATACATACATATAAGTTATATGACTAGTGGAAGCATTCACCCGATTTTATCTATTTAAGGGGGTATTCTACTGTAGAGTTCTGAAAAATTCGATCTTTTTTTCTTTTATTTAAAGTTTAGACCTTTAAGAACATATCCTCCAAAGGATTTTTAAAAATCAAAATTATTTTCAGAGCTACAGTTACTTTAGTGACGCAGTAACTAGCCCGGTAGGCAGGTAGACTCACCTTTTTAAACGCGTTTTTCTCGAAACTACTTTTTTCCACAAGGTACCGGCATTATCTCAAGTTCTATACAACCGATTTACTTGAAATTTTGTGTGAACCTTCTTTATATAATCCTTTATCGTTCTTACCAGCATTGTGTCAAAATTTTTGTTTTTAATATTTTAAAAAAATTTAGGAATTTCAAAAAAAAAGAGTAAAAAACGATTTTTATTTTCAGGCAGTCGCCTTTTTCCCAAAAAAAAAAATTTTTTTTCGTGTTCTCTGAGGTAGGGACTATAACAGCACTACTGATTGAAAATTTTTTTTTTTATTTTTTTTTTGTCAGACAACCAGGAAAGTCAGGATCAATGTCACCAGGATGCGCCATTTTTTTACACCTGAACAATATTTGATCAAGTAATTGAAGTGTTTTAATTAAAGGTGGGTGGACCATGCCCAATGTCCAATTTTGATTTCGGCTGCAATAAAGCGTGGTATATGATTTATCCCACTTTTACGAATTTACGAGGTTATTACTTTAACCCTTTTTACTATGGGAAATTAGACGCCAACGATATTTATATGAGTGTTCAGGGCCATGATCACAACTATTTTTACACCAGAGATGAGATTCGTTTTACCGATTAAAGTTTTATAACTTAATTTTCGACTTAGTTAAGGCGTTTTATAAGTTTTCCATTAATAGCATTTTGTGGGCGTGGCAAAAATCTTACTACGCCCTTCTAAAATATGTAAAATATCGAACTCTATCTGATGTCAAGAAATGCGTGTCCCAAGACGATTTGAATTTCAGTTCTAGTGTCTTCATGAAAATATCGATCAGTCAAACAGCCAACTGTTCTGTTAGCTTACAAACCGCTTTTGAATTAATTAATTAGAATTATTAATCAAAATTGTTCCAGAACATTAAAGGTGCGCATCGCTAATGTCAACAACATATGTATGTATGTTAAGGGTTCTCCAGCAGAAAGAAGAAAATTGTAAAGTTGTTGAAAAGCGATGAAGAATTTACTTTACAAGAAATTCGACCATAGCCTTTGACTACTACTTCATCATCAACGATTCAAAATAGTAAGAGCTTTTCAACGAAAGGGCGGCCTAGAAAAACTCCTTGATAGGATTTAAATCGCTATGGCAGCTTGTCATTTATAAGGTACATACATAGGTCATAGTATGTGGAGAAATATTTCTTAAATCCACGTAGGTGGCAAGCGTGTTTTACACGTCACTTTCACGTACTTTTTTCAATAGCCTCTTTTGACAAATGACGCTCGGTTCGCAGCAACTCCTCAAAATCTTAAATTGAAAGCATGAAAAATACAGCTGTGCTACGCAGCAGGTGAACTAAACAAGCTAGAGCGATGGTGCATATATCAATGGAGAGGGGAGGGATGCCGGAAAAATAGAAAGGAAATTAAAAAGTCACAGGTTTACCGCATGCGCGGCAATAGAATCAGTCTCATTACTTAATTGTCAAACCTGACAATTGATCGCTCAACCTCCCCAACCGACTTCGCTTCGCTCTATGGGCTCTTAAAAAGTTCGAAGAAGATCCGATGTTCTCGAACCAAATTTTATCCAGCGATGAGCCCCGTTTCCGGCTCAATGGGTATGTAAACAAGCAAAATTTTCGCATTTAAGACGAAGAGCCACTTGAAGAGATTTAAGAACTGTCAAAAAAACTGCCGAAAAAACAACTTTTTGTCTGTGGGCCGGTGGAATCATCGGTCCGTATTTCTTCAAAAATGATGAAGTTGAGAACGTAACCGTCAATGACGACTGTTATCGGGCCATGATAACTGACTATTTGATGCCCGAAATTGGAGCTAGTGATCTCGGCGACATTTGCTTTAAAGAAGATGGCGCCACTTTCATACATCGCACCAATCAATGGATTTATTGAGAGAACACTTCGGTGAGCAGATAATTTTACGTTTTGGGCGGGTCGATTGGCCTCCAAGATTGTGTAATATCACACCATTAGACGCTTTCCTGTAAGGATATCTAAAGCGCAGATCTATGCGGACTGTCTCGTTTCGATTCAAGCCTTGGAGCAAAACATCTCGTACGTCATTCGCCAGTTACCAGTCGAAATGCTTGAACGAGTCATCGAACATTAAACTCAACGGATAGACCAACTGAGACGGTCTGAGTTTTTTTTTTTGTAAGTAGGGAACCTCTAAATGGATAACCCTTTACTTTGTTTTAGTTGGTGTATTATATCTAACGGTCTAACGGAACACAAATTCCCTTCCAGCTTAAGGTAGAAGTATACGTTTTTAAGAATTAATCCTTGAATTTGTATTCAAAGTCAATACAGTAAGGAATGTGTCTGTATGACACTTGGTTGCGTTTTTAACATAGACTTTCTAAATATGCTTTCAAGTGTCAGAATTTTTCCGATTAAATAAATATCAAGTAGATGTGCCGTTTGAAAATATAGACCACACAAAATAGACGAGAAGTGGGCATACTAATTGTATTGCAGACACATATGCAACTAAATTTTATATTCCAGCAAATCCTTCACAGAAGCGCCTACGTCATAAATTGTGAGAGAATTGCCACTTTATGGTCGTTAGGGCGAACCATAAAAAACAGGAAGGTCAAAGATGCCAACCAAAAAAACAAAAAAGAATAAAATAAAATTTAGGAAGAAAGCAAAAGGGGTAAAAAATATGACACCAGCAGATGCCAAAAACTGCCGGACACGCAGTGCCAAAGCATATAGATATATACATAACGGCACATATATAACTGTTAATATTTCAGCAGCTTCTTGCGTAGGTGGCAAGCGTGTTAGGCCACAAATTCTAACTGCGCTTTAAAGAAATGGTGTGAGAAAGCCTACAAATTTTCCACAGATGCCGTCAGGATGTGCAGCAATAAAAACCGGAATAAATAACGCATAAGAAGAAGAAGAAGCAGTTGAGCGGCAGAGTAAATTGTAATGCCATACGAAAGGTAACCCTTTAGTCACCTCACCCCCACACACTAGAAACGCCGAAAGAATAATAAACGAGCCGAATTTCTTACGGCACATGGACGAAGCAAAAAAATAGAAGGCATGAGTTGCGCCGCTTCTGTGATTGGTTTTGTCGTCATATTCTCATCGCTATGCCACAACAGCGATGACATTAGAAATTCAGCATAAATTTGCACCTAATAAAAGCCAAAAAGGAGGATCGTTGAGTGCCACATTCATGCCCCAACAATGCACGCCGCCATCACATTCACATTCGCCGTGCAATCATCCATCATTGTGCGCGTGTATGGCGGTTGGGCGCGGCAGCAGCGCGAGGTGGGCTGACTTAGGTTATTTGAATATCCCACCACAATCAGCCGGTACTGCACTGCCACTCAGACAAACATACTTACGCACATACGAATATGGTTTTGCTAAGCAGTGCGGCTGCCGTAGGCCACTGACATACAGTATGCTTCGATTATATTCAAATCTTTCTCCACTTGCAATTTGTGTTTGAGGCAATGACTGGATTGCTATCGCGTGATGACGTGAATTCATTGAAATTTGATGACTTTGGCCTTTTCATATTTTGCTTGTGGTTTTGCCACTTTCGGTTCTGTCGCTGGCAAATTAGACTCAAGAAAGGGTGTTGAATCATTTTAAATTTGAGACGCCAAGTTTTTTGTGGGCATATCTGGATTTGTGCTGATATATGTAAGTATCGCCGAATTCAGCTATATGAATATACACCCTTACTATATATATGATGACAACGAAATGTGTGTAAGTATGACAAATGTGCTTTTGAAATCATAGAAATTATTTTATAGAAAATGTAATGAATGTCCAAGTTTAGGCCAGCGTGTTGAGATTATGGAATCAAAGAGTTTCAGCTCTTTTCGACATCAAAACCCATTAAAGCTTTAAATATTGCCTTTTAACCAATATATACAATAAGGATGTGGCCGAAATTTATACTGTGCGAAGTAAGCCCTCGGATGAAAGAAAGGAAAGAGGTTCGGATGGAAGGAAGTTCAGATTGACAGATGAAAATTCAGATGGACGGAAGGAAGAAAATTAAGATGAATGGACGGAATTTCAGATTGATGCAAAGAAATGCATATGGACGGGAAAAGTTCAGATTAAAGGACGGATTTACAGTTGGAAGGAAGAAAACTCAGATGAACGGAAGAAGTTCAGACGGATGAACGGAAATTCCGATAGACGTACGTAAGGAAGTTC
The DNA here is from genome assembly GCA_027475135.1 of Bactrocera correcta. Lineage (NCBI taxonomy): Eukaryota > Metazoa > Arthropoda > Insecta > Diptera > Tephritidae > Bactrocera > Bactrocera correcta. The sequence goes on along the minus strand of CM050326.1, from coordinate 96,308,021 downwards.
AAAACGAAGGAAAGTGAATTCCTATGAACAAGAAGGATGTTCAGATTGACGGTTGAAAATTCATATTTATAGAAGACGGAAAGTAGATATTGACGGATGGAAGTGTTCAGATAAACATATGGACGGAAAGGGCTTCAGATGGACGAAAGGAAATTCAGACGGACGGAATGAAGTTCAGATACCCGGATAGAAGTTTAGATGGCCAGAAGTGAGTTCAGGTAGACGGAAGAAAGTTTAGACAGACTGACGGATATTCCGATAGACGTACGGAAGGAAGTTCGAACGAAAAGAAGTAAATTCGTATGAACGAAAGGAAGCTCAAATTAACGAATGAAAGTGTTCAGATAGACGATATCCGTCCGTCTAGACAGATAGACGTGAGACACTTCAGACGGGCGGAAATAAGTTCAGACAGACGAACGGAAATATAAATAAACGAAAGGAACTTCAGACGGACGGAAGGAAGTTCAGATTGTTGGATGGAAGTTTAAACGGACGGATACAACTTTAGATAGACGGAAGAAAGTTCAGATGAACGGAAAGAAGTTCTGACACATGAAAGGTTCAGACTGACGGGTGGAAGGAAGTTCAGATGGACGAACGGAAGAGTTCAGATAGACGGAAGGAAGTTCATACAAACGTACCGCAGGAAGTACTGGTGGACAGACGGAAGTTCAGATGGAAAGATGGAAGCAGGTTCAGATATATGTATGCATATATTTTTCCTCCTGGTGTGAAGGTTTTGAAACTCTTGGAAATTTTGATTCCACTTCTAATCATTTAGATTACTGATTGACGAGTTTACTCATGGTTGATTCTGATTTGAATTAATAGCTGCAAGCGACATTTGGATAAAGTATGAAATTAAAAGTGGGTTTCTTAACAGATAATTCGAAGTTTAGTTTGATAGTTGGTGGCGGAGTATATTATAAACTCTCGATAAATTTTAAAAACTAATTGTAGACTATTATTTATTACTATAGAACTGGATGAAAGCTCTGTTGTCCTCTTGCAATTTGATGACGGACGATTGAGTCTAACTTGACCTCAGGGCTTCAACGAAGAACGCGTTTCTTTTAAAATTGAAATTTATAAAATGTGTATACGATAATCCGTGAATGAGAGAAGCGGAGATTCAAGACGATTTTTGCCGATCCCGAAGTTCACAGGGGTATATAATTTCCAATAGCAATAGCTGTCAAAGTAAATATATGCAATGTACATTTCCAAAGATTCCAAGTGCAGCCGGGTCCTTCTCTGCCTGATCTCTAACGCAAAGGAGATCTTCCTCTATTTCCACCGGCTGGTACTGAATCGAAAACCTTCAATGCTGCAGTGTTGTCTTTCATCCGGACAACATGACCTAGCCAGCGCAGCCGCTGTCTCTTGATTCGTTGAACTATGTCAATGTCGCCCTATATCTCTTAAGTACACCTTTTCCATCGACTGTGGTACTCCCCGTTGCCAATACACAAAGGACCATATATCTTCCGCAAGACCTTTCTCTCGAACACCCTTAAAGTCGATGGTTGCTTCTTTTTCATTTTTTCATTTATATAGCGAGCCGTTTGTTTCAAGACCGACGCCTACTCCCAAGCGCACCTCTGGTGAATAAGACTTCAGCGAACCCTTAAACCTCATTTGTCCGAGTGCCTCCGCTGATGCTTCCTCTCTTATAGCCGTGACCCCAGGATCCACACGGCTTCACTACCGTCTCTTACACGAGGGTTACTAAAGCTTCCAGGGTGCGCGGCGAGGATGAAAGAATAGGAATTGCTTATAGCATGAAGCATGACTATACCTCTTTTCACCCCTTAGCAATAGAATAAGCAACAAATCTCCTTGAATCCAGAAAAAGTCACTGTTTGGTGTGGTTTGCATACGATAGACAATATGTCCATGGATTTCAGAGACTTAGTACAGAGCTAAACAAACGTTATCGTCTATGCAATACTTTACAGTGTCTGATTCGCTTCCGTTTAGATGGTATAGAAAGCCATACATTACTTTATAGGGGATAACTTTTGGTATTCGGTTTAAATAAATGGAGCTGGCAAACTTGTGTTTAGACTCTTCTGAATAACTTTTTGGGACGTTAATGGGCTTTGTTGATATATCAGACACTATGGTCTAATTGGAAATCTACACGAGAAGAGCTTAACGTGATATCACCCTGCTTATGCTGAAACAAATGACGCAAATGAAACCAAAAGGATCATCTTGATAAAACTCAGTTGCAGTTACCGCGTGCTTGAACTTCCGTTCTGATATAAGACTTCGGCTGCACCAAAGCTATAATACACAGATGCATTTTTTATAGCAAAAAATTGTATAAAAAGATCTTTATCTTGATTTTGATCGGTCAGTTCTTAGCTGAATGCCATTGTTGTCCGATCTAAACAATTTCTTCGGAGCTTGTAGGGATGTCTGAAGTATACCTTTGCCAAAAATGAAAAGCTTTCCAGCTATATGCTACAGTAGTAGTGTTTGTTTCAACAAATGAGCAGAGTTTTGGGTAGAAAAGGACCCGGATAAAACGACGTAGTCCGTCCTGCTGATCATTTATATATATATATATTTGTTTTAGGGTCTCCGACGTTTCCAACTGGGTGTTACAAACTTCGTGGCAAACTTAATATACTCTCTTCCAATTTGCATTTGTTTTCACATGCAACGGTACTTACATACATACTAACCGAGCGTATCTCATGTGATTTTTCATCCAGCTGTTATGCCATAAGTCATTTTCTATGACATATCAGATAGTAAATGTCTGAAAAAATATATTATTTTGTTGCAGCAAACAAATAAATGCAAAAACAACAAACAATGACAAGCTTGCGATAAGCTACAAGAGCCGAAACTCCACACATGAAGAATATGAAGAATAAGTGCAACAGCTGAAAAAGCAGTTTTACCCAAATTCCGCTCCGGAGACCGCTACATGCCTCACAAGATATGCTCCTTCTATTATTAAAGCGACAAGCCCACACGCTAAACTGCTCGAGACGAATGTGGAGACAGAGTTTTGGGTTTCGGTGGGGGGGTCAAACCATTTTTGGCTGATATATTTCATATTCTTTTGCGGAAGGAAGCGGCACACAGCCACGCAGTCATGCGGAAAGGAAACATGCAATATTGCACTTTGTTACGCAACACGCTGGCTCTCCCAGCTTATGTATGTTCGAGACACTATCCGAGCAGACATACGAAGTGGTGTAAACACAAAAAGTAGAAAAGTGCAGCGGCAAAAAAAAACAAACAAAAAAAAAAAAAAAAATTTTGGGCCCAAAATGAATGAAATAAAAACGAAAAGTTTGGAAACTTATAAATTATGCAAAAAAGAGCACAAGGAAGTCGAATATGTTGCATGGCGTTGCATGCAACATGCGGCTCGGCGTATGCCAGCATCCGCTTAGACAAGCACACGATGCGACTGCGTTGCGGGGGATGGGTCTATTTGATATGCTTGATATGCGAATGATTGACGTTATGATGTGGTATTAAAAAGCAAAGGCGGTAACATAAATTCTGCGTCGCTTGTCCCGGCTTAGCGCCGAGGAACGTGGCTGGCTGGAAGAGCTAGTGAGTTAATGTTTGCTTTCGGAATGGATGCCGCAAGCTTTGCGTGCATGTATGCTGTAATACTTATGCATTATTGCCTACCACATACTCATGCCGCGAAGCGTTTGTGTAGTCGTGTAGTCGTAGTCTCATCAGCGCTGCAGGCAAAGTGGATTTTAACAAGACATTGCAGCGCTCGCGTACGCCCTAAGTTGATATGATGTGCAATTTCTTTCATATTTAGCTTTCAGCAAATTCATAAAAAAAACTAAAGTAAATATCCTTTGTTTCGCCAATATTATTGCTCCCTGAGTGACGAAGCTCTTTCATCATTTGGGTTTGTGGGTGGTCTGGGTACAGAAATTTGAAAGATAAAAGCGTTTCTTGTAATAATAAAACATTTAAAATAGTCAGCACTGTATAAGTGACCATGTTGATGGATGCAATATCATTAAGCAGCCGGTTTTAAATATGGGTGTTGAATTGTACAGCTACTGACCTAGCTAGCTAGATATTGATAAGATAATCAACCGTGTTCTGCAGCAAGCAACAAATTCGTTTCAACCGAAATTGTCTGAAAAAGTTGAATAGAATATGGTAAATCTAAGTGCCTACAAAAAAATGTATGATATAATTGTCACAGTTTTGTGAGGGGGGGTTCGATATACCATATACTTAGTCTCACAGCCTGAAGGCGTCGCAGGAACGACTACCACGGCGAATAGCGTGAAAACATTGCACCATATCGTGTTTTACAAAACCGCCAATTGAAGTTGTAAAGGATAGCTGAGACGGTATGTATCTCGGAAGATCGCTTCAGTCTTATCCAGAATCCAATAAAAATCTCCAAACAGTCATCCCTGTTCCTTTCTTTCGTTCAAACCATTCCTGCAGTCATCTGCTTGAACTGAAACTGCCTCCTAAACACATCAAGAAGTCCTTCCTTAACTACGCCGACGACATAAGACAATACGCTGAACAGACTTCAGACGCAACTAACTTCAGACAAGCACAGACCGCCATTCACAGAGGAGCCATAAACACCTTCACCGCCTCCCTCACAGTGAATGGCGTACATGGAGTCAAACCACCACCCATTGCAGACAACGAGCTCCGGTTCGAGAGAGGGTGAGAATCGAGATTGACGCCTGCGCAGCTTTGTTTTAGATACTGTAGCAGGTTAAAGTCCTACTTATCCAAAATCGACAACAACATACCAAAAACGTGTCCCCGCACGACTCTAAACACCTCTTTGCATGCCCAGCTAACCCTACACATCTGACATCTTATGGTCCGACCCTGTCCAAACAACACGTTTACTGGGGCTACCGTTGGATGACTTTACCACTCTATAGAGGACATGTGACATTTTTGGGTTCCGGTCTCAGCTTACTACGGACAACAACCGCAATCGGTTTTAATGTTTGATGTTTTAAGGGGTTACATAGGTTTCCTGGAGGAAAAAAAAGGGTATTTTCAATATACTTGTTTCTTACATAAAACTAAAATATTTGATTTAAAACTTTCAATACTTCAAATACTTTTCAAGTTTTAAGTGATTATATAACTGACCTACAGCGCGCAATTTTTCATTGTTGTTGGAGATACAACTATTACTTCGATTAAGTTGAGATTTAAAGAAAGTATTCTATAGATGTTTTAGAATTAAATAAGACAATAAAAAATATATATTTTTGAAGCGGAGTAGCTCCTGGAAAATATAATTATGCTGTTTAATATACTTAGCGTAGTGTGAGCGATGAATTGCCAGCCGAGCTATTCAAATAACTGATAATGATCATTCGTCAGTTTCTTTGTAGAATATGGTCAGACGAAAGCATGCCCAACGATTGGCATATAAGTATGCTCTACCCAATCCCCAAAAAAGATTACCACACAATCTGCGCCAACTACCGTGGTACAAACCTTCGCAACATCGGATTTAAGGTTCTACCGAGCGTACTATGTGAAAGATTATAACTCACCGTAAACAAACTGATTGGACCTTATCAGCGTGACTTCAAGTCTGTAAAATCAATAGCTGGCTAGATTTTCACCATGCACCAAATCTTGGAAAAGATCCTTGAAAAGAGGACCGACAAACAAGAAAAAGAGCGGTCTTAATGCAGCGTTGTCTGAATTTGGTATGCCCACAAACCAAATACGGCTGTGTAAACGGAGCAATACTAAAAGATCTGTCAGGGTCCGTAAGGACCCCTTTTCCCAGCAGTTCGGTAGCAAAAGTGGTTTCAGTCAAGCTGATTCCCTATCGTGGGTTTTCTTCAATTTACTCCTATAGAGGATATTTCGACCTAGAAAGAGGTGGTACAATCTCTACAAGAGTGTACAATTCCTGGCATACGAAGATGTCATCGATACCATTGGCCATAACAACTGCATCGTTAGATTTGCTTTCAACAGACTGGATAAGGAAGTGAAGCGTAAAATATCATGTCATTAAATAAAGAATCGTCACATTCGCTCCCACGACACTGCTGACAGTCATAACATTAACACCAAAAACAACGTCAGTCACGAAATCCAACGCAGAATAACTCTTGCCAACATACAAGTATGCTACTTTGGGCTGAGTAGGCAATTGAGAAGTAAAAATACGCCGATATGAGTGGTTGAGAGAAAGGTTTTGCGGAAGATCTGTAGTTTTTTTGCATTGACAACGGCGATTACCGAAGTCGATGTTACGATGAGCTGTACAAGATATACGACGACATTGACTTAGTTCAGCAAACTAAGAGACAGCGGCTGCACTGGCTAGGACATGTTGTCCGAATGTAAAAGAACACTGCAGCGCTGAAAGTATTCGACGCAGTACCTGTCGGGAGAAGCAGATGGAAGATGAAGATCTCCATTCCTTTGGAAAAATCAGGTGGAGAAGGCCTGGCTACACTTGGAGTCTCCAATTAGTGTCATACAGCGAGTAGGAAGAACGAACAGCGCCTTGTTGGGTGTATTGGGCCAAAACAGTTATTATACCTTGAACGGGGTAGTTTGTAACTATGTAACTATTGCAACGAATAATTACCAAAAATGTTACGAACTTCAATGTGTGCTGTTCAGGAATGACTTTGATATAACTTAACTTTTTATACCTCGATACACAAACACTTTCAAGGTAATTTTGTCGAGCGTGACTTACAGCCATATTTATAGCTAAATATTTCACACTTGATCCCTCAACTGTTTGTATTCAAATGGCGTCATGCACACGCTTTGCCAATTGCAGCACACAAACAGCACAAGTCGCGTTGCTGGCAAATCTGACTTCCTGGATATGTGACTGCAATTATGTACATTAGCCATTAGCCAAAGCTGAGCCTACAAATGTGCTGATTTAATCAGATAATGTACACGAGAAACATGGGAATACGCGCTTGCATGCAAACAAATCTTTATGAGCAGACACACATATGCACATACATACCATTGCATAAGTGTGTGTCCCAGCCTGATATCTGTGTGCGTGAGCTATGTCCTCTATTCGGCATACCCTTTATTTTAAGTCAGTTTGTTAGCTGTCGAGCCGCAATCTAAATGATCGCTGCAAAATTGTCACTCAAACAAATTAGAACGCATTAAAAATTTGCATATGATTGACGCCAGTGAGGCAGGAAGCTGCACCAAAGCGATGCCTGACATCTACATATACACAATCATATGTATGATCGTGTGTTTATTCGTCCATATTGGCAGCACAAGTGCGTAGACAGCATGCATTTCAGTTCATGGACAGGTAATGGCAGTTAGCATCAATGCTGGCATCTGAACGCCTGTGAATGGATAGAATTGAACTGCATTGACGTGGACTACGTGACGTCCGACGCTTGTAGTTGGTTTATGATGAGCTGGCGCCATAGTGTTGTAGGTGATAATGCAACCCTGTGAGACATCGTATAATGAAATGGGGGTAATCAAATTTGGGATTAAACTAGAGTAGATGGTAGACCACTGGCGTCGATTCTTTAAACTGGCTGTTAGAAAGTATGGAATGTAGGTTAGGTTGATATGCCTTCTACTTGAAGCCCGTTGCAACTTTTACTAAAGCGCTTTAACCCTTAGCGTCTTATTCAGCTATTCTTATCTTGAGCTGAATAAGTGCTGATTACCCAAGTACTTAAAAATCTGGATATAGACTACCAGCTTTAGTTGCCTACTATTTGATTAAACTCCGTCAACAATCAACTTTGACATTTACGGTAAGGTTTTAGAGAGTATGTTGTTAGGTCGTCAGGTACTCATTAAGATTCTAAGGAATGCTTTTCGGTTCCTACGACAGTCGGGTATACGTGATATGAGAAAGCTTTTCAAAATTCCCTTAGCTGTTCGGAAACTTTACATTTCTCTGGTGCGATCAATAAGCTTGTGCTTTACTGAACAAACTAAGTATGTAGCAGGCGAGAGATTTTTGTAGCATAATTGCTCTTTCAACTTTTCCCCAACGGTGAAGATCCTACACGGGCCAAACTTTGTTCAGCGATGAGGCCCATTTCTGGCTCAATGGCTATGTAAAGAAGCAAAATTGGCACGAAGAGCAACCTGAAGAGATCCAAGAACTCCTCCTTCTAGGTAAGCGAGATACTCCATTACCGAGACTGGTATTCACACCGGTGGATAAACGACTAGCCACTATCCACATCAAAGCGGATCCGAAGGATTTCTACATATCGTTGATTTGCACCCATACCTTGACGGAAGAGAAAAATGATGTGACCAAGGATGTTTTTATGAGCACTTGTCAAAATTGTGCCTGGCGACTTTAACGCCAGGGTAAAATAGGTATCCTGAATTCAGCCTCCTCGATGAAACATCCTGAAATGACTTAAGGGTAATCGACTTCGCTAGGGCTTGAGATTTGGTTTCGGATCGAAAAACTACTAACCAGATCAATGGTATTCTGACAGATGCAGTTAAGCGGTGATTTAGACGTACGTACGCTCGAGGTCCTAGCATTTTATTGTTGCAGTGAAGATATGCACTCGCTTCTCTCCAGCAAAAAACGCACGTCAACAAATGCAAGGAAAGATCGATAACGAGAAGCTGCAATTGAAACAGACAGCCCCTCTGAGAGCAACTCGCTATAAAGGAACTGTGGGACGGCACTTCAAACTCCTTACGACCACAATACGTGTGGGATGGGATAGATATCGAAGGTTGAAAAGGGATGCGAGACACATTTGCAGAATTTAAAAAAAGGGGGGCCGAAATGCATAAGTACGAAAAGCGCGACAAGCTCGCCGACAGAAGTAATGTTCGAAAATTCTAAACCCTAAGATGCGTGGACTAAGAGAAGGTTTCAAGAACGGTGTATGCTTTTGTAGGTCCTTAAATCGTGATCTTGTGATTGATGCCCAGAGCATACTGAAATTATGGAGGTAACACTTCTCCAGGTTGTTGAATACCAGTGAAAGCATAACACCACTATCTGATTTCCCAATCGATGGCGTTATGAGTTCTCGAGAGAAAAGTTTTGTGAAAGATTTATGGTTCTTTGCGATTGGCAATGTCGAGTACTGCAGTCGATGGAACGACGACCTGTACAAGGTATACGACGGCATTGACATAGTTTAGCGAATTAATAGAGAGAGCTGGCTAGATTATGTCTTCCGAATGGATGAAAACATATTCGACGCAGTAGCCGCCGGGGGAAACAGAGAAAGTGGAAGATAGCCACACCGTTGAAAAGACTAGGAAAAGTATCTGGCTACACTTGGCCATGACTAAATCGACACAACTCGTCACATACTTTTTAGGGTCTCCGATGTCTCTGGTGGGTGTCAGCAATGCGAACTTTTCCCGAAAGACACGAAGCAATTTAAATAAGGCCGAATGCTCTTTGTTAAAAGTTGTTGCTATACCGTTATCCTGCCAAGGAGACACCAGACACATTAATCGCCATGTTTTGTCTTACAGGGCCACTGAACACACCCAACCAATATGCATACATTTGAATGATATAAATGTGAAAATTGCGGTGTAATGCGGCGGTGACGTGCTGCAGTAGCTGCATGTAATTCACATACTCTATACCGCAAATTACAATCATGACTATGCGAAATTATACAGACTGGCAATGGACGAATGGCCACACAAATGTAGGCGTATTAATTAACAATTGGCAATATTCCAAATAACATTGAACAGCCGACTACAAACGTGTGTGGGTTCATTTTCATATTTGTATGCATTTAGCCGTGATGAAGGTCTACGCGTCTGTGTTTGGGCGAGTGTATGCGCTTGAGTGTGTGTATATGTGCGTGTGTGTGTGTGCATAACAAATTTCGAATTACGTAAACTCTCATTAGCCTAATTAAACATGAAATTGAACAATGTGCAAATATTTTGCATGCTCGCATACGAAAATCGGCGTTGCTGCTGCAGCACTCGACCGCAGCGCACATTTCATTTTGAGTGAGCGCGTATATAACTGTGTGCATAGGTGTATGGGTGGGCTTGTGTGCCTGCGTGTCTGGTGTTGCAGGCGTGCATGCATTACTTACTGCCGCAATTCGTCACTTACAATTGAGCCAATAATTAGCAGCTGGGGCACGTTAAGCAAATACCGGGCATCGCCGGCGCACCAACATATTGAATACATGCACTCAACACACATATTTTATATACGTGTACGAGTATGTATGTATAAACGCATGTGTGTGTATGGTCGAATGAGCGATGATCATTGCAAATTCTGCATTCCTGAGCGCTGCTGCCAATTGCTGTTGAATGCGTGCACGCCGTGTCACACATCAATGTCAGTCGCCGGTCGGCAGGTGGTGCGCCCAGCTTTGCCATGCCGTGGCTTTGCTTTGCTGTGCCATGCTGTGCTCAGCTATGCCCTGCTGATTTCCACAACAATGAGTTGCTGCTATTTGGAAATTGAATAGAAAGCTACACCGGCTTGCCACAATGGGCGAAACCAATCTACTATTTGTCCAGCCGTGTGGTGTGGCAAATGTTTGAAATCAACTGATGCTACAAGCGGCTATATGAAATTTTAAGTTTCATTGTTGTAGTTGGGACGCTGGTATGCAGCATTTTTGCATACATGATTTTCTAGCTTTTCTAGCACTTGTATGCAAAAAAACTGCATGCATTTGGTTGCCAGACCCTCGAGCGGCAGTTTGACAAACTCCCTAACGCAAAAAGTTTTAATGGACATTTGAGTTTTGTCGAATGAATACCGCCTTGGACAGCATATCTCAATAAACATGCAAAAGTAAAGAAACAATAACAACAAGAAAAAAATGTAAACTTCTGTTGCAGCCACAATATAATACCCTTCACGAATGCAAAGGGTTTGTTTGGAGGTTATACCATTGCTTTGGATAATAATCTAAGCCGAATTTCGTGTAAAGATCAAGTAAAAAAGTTTTCCATAGAAGGACTACATTCCCAGTGTTGAGTTTGTATGCCAGCTATATGCTGTAGGAGTTCGATCTGAATAATTTCTTAGGTGATTATACCGTGCTTTTGGCAATAATCCATGTCGAATTTCTTGAAGATATCTCCTCAAGTAAGAAAGTTACTCATAGAAGGACTTAGTTCCGAACGGTCAGTTTGTATGCCAGCTATATGCTATAGGAGTTCGATTATGCGATTAGCGGTTCCCACAAATAGAGAAAAGAATGCAAAAATTTTAGAGCGATATCCGAACTGAGGGACTGGTTGGACTGTCTACAGAAGGACGGATTATTCAGCTCGTCAAACTATATATCAATTAAAATGATATACTTTAGAGTCTCTGGTGCCATAAACATTGTGGTAAACTTAATATACCCAGCTCAGAGTATAAAAATACAAGTAAAATGGGCTATCTATGGTCGCAGCTGAAAACTAGTTTGCTGGTGTCTGCAGAACGCTATAAACTAATATAATATGAATTCGAGTTTTTTTCCAGGTATTAAGTATTTATTTTAACAAACTTACGAAACATTTCTCAAATACAAAGAATTTCAGTCAATTGAACGCTATTTTCGATACGAAGTCAACCATAACAATTTTCATATATGGAGTCTGGCTACTTGGAAAGGTTTGATATGAGATAGATAATTTTTAGATACGAATTCATATATAGGTAATTTAAGCAATAGAAGCTGTGTATATTTATTCTGATAATTTTCTAGATATATAGTGCAACTTATCCAAGCTGAAGTGAAAGTGTTTGGCGTAGTTTGAAATGGTGTAATATGATAATAAATAATATGTAATGTAATAATAGGAAGAGGAAGACCACTCCTTTGGAAGGACGAAGTAGAGAAGGATCTGGCTTCGCTTGGAATCTCCAAATGGCGCCACCTTGCGAAAAGAAGAAACGACTAGCGCGCTGTTGTTAACTCGGCTATAATCGCGTAAGCGGTGTCTACACCAGTAAAGAAGAAGATTATGAGGTTCTTGTAGAACCCCAAAGGTGATCTAGTCACTGCTGCCCAGAGCGTACGAATATTATGAAGGAAACACTTCTATAACCGGCTGAATGATAGTGAAAGCTAAACACCAGCAGACAGTGAACCCGATTCCAAATGTTCCATTGCCCGACCATGAAGAAGTTCGAATAGCAATTAATAGTCTGAAGAACAACAAAGCGGTGTGGGCCGATGGATTGCGGACCGAGCTATTCAAACACGGCGTCGAAGAACCGATAAGGAGCATGAATTAGATTCTTCGTAGAATATGCTCGGGCGAAATACCCAAAGATTGAAATCCATAAAAAGGAAGACCCTAAAAGTTGCGCCATCTATCGTGGGTAAGTCTCCCCAATATCGCATATAAGGTTATATCGAGGGTACTGTGTGAAATACTGAAGCCTACCATCAATAAACTGAAATGGACCATATCAGAACAACCGATACACCGAACCGAACCAGATATTGACAATGCGCTTAGTCTTGGGAAAGACCCTTGAAAAGAGGATTCATCGATTTCAAA
>CM050326.1:96251831-96295014 GCA_027475135.1 Bactrocera correcta | reverse complement strand
AAAAATCCTCACAATACTGATCTTCAGGGGTTGTGACTGATATGGGGGGGAGTTCTTCTTCTTCTTCTTCTTTACTGGCGTAGACACCGCTTACGCGATTATAGCCGAGTCAACAACAGCGCGCCAGTCGTTTCTTCTCTTCGCTACGTGGCGCCAATTGGATATTCCAAGCGAGGCCAGGTCCTTCTCTACTTGGTCCTTCCAACGGAGTGGAGGTCTTCCTCTTCCTCTGCTTCCCTCGGCGGGTACTGCGTCGAATACTTTCAGAGCTGGAGCGTTTTCATCCATCCGGACAACATGACCTAGCCAGCGTAGCCGCTGTCTTTTAATTCGCTGAACTATGTCAATGTCGTCGTATATCTCGTACAGCTCATCGTTCCATCGAATGCGATATTCGCCGTGGCCAACGCGCAAAGGACCATAAATCTTTCGCAGAACCTTTCTCTCGAAAACTCGCAACGTCAACTCATCGGTTGTTGTCATCGTCCAAGCCTCTGCACCATATAGGAGGACGGGAATTATGAGAGACTTATAGAGTTTGGTTTTTGTTTGTCGAGAGAGGACTTTGCTTCTCAATTGCCTACTTAGTCCGAAGTAGCACCTGTTGGCAAGAGTTATCCTGCGTTGGATTTCTAGGCTGACATTGTTGGTGGTGTTTACGCTGGTTCCAAGATAGACGAAATTATCTACAACTTCAAAGTTATGACTATCAACAGTGACGTGAGTGCCAAGTCGCGAGTGCGATGACTGTTTGTTTGATGACAGGAGATATTTCGTCTTGCCCTCGTTCACTGCCAGACCCATTTCTTTTGCTTCCTTGTCCAGTCTGGAGAAAGCAGAACTAACGGCGCGGGTGTTGAGGCCGATGATATCAATATCATCGGCATACGCCAGCAGTTGTACACTCTTATAAAAGATGGTACCTTCTCTGTTAAGTTCTGCAGCTCGAACTATTTTCTCCAGTAGCAGGTTGAAAAAGTCGCACGATAGGGAATCGCCTTGTCTGAAACCTCGTTTGGTATCGAACGGCTCGGAGAGGTCCTTCCCGATTCTGACGGAGCTTTTTGTGTTGCTCAACGTCAGTTTACACAGCCGTATTAGTTTCGCGGGGATACCAAATTCAGACATCGCGGCATAAAGGCAGCTCCTTTTCGTGCTGTCGAAAGCAGCTTTGAAATCGACGAAGAGGTGGTGTGTGTCGATTCTCCTTTCACGGGTCTTTTCCAAGATTTGGCGCATGGTGAATATCTGGTCGGTTGTTGATTTACCAGGTCTAAAGCCACACTGATAAGGTCCAATCAGTTTGTTGACGGTGGGCTTTAATCTTTCACACAATACGCTCGACAGAACCTTATATGCGATATTGAGGAGGCTAATCCCACGGTAGTTGGCGCAGATTGTGGGGTCTCCTTTTTTGTGGATTGGGCATAGCACACTTAAATTCCAATCGTTGGGCATACTTTCGTCCGACCATATTTTGCAAAGAAGCTGATGCATGCACCTTATCAGCTCTTCGCCGCCGTGTTTGAATAGCTCGGCCGGCAATCCATCGGCCCCTGCCGCTTTGTTGTTTTTCAGGCGGGCAATTGCTATTCGAACTTCTTCATGGTCGGGCAATGGAACGTCTGCTCCATCGTCATCGATTGGGGTATCGGGTTCGCTTTCTCCTGGTGTTGTGCGTTCACTGCCATTCAGCAGGCTGGAGAAGTGTTCCCTCCATAATTTAAGTATGCTCTGGGCATCGGTAACTAGATCACCTTTGGGGGTTCTACAAGAGTATGCTCCGGTCTTGAAACCTTCTGTAAGCCGCCGCATCTTTTCGTAGAATTTTCGAGCATTACCCCTGTCGGCCAGCTTATCAAGCTCTTCGTACTCACGCATTTCGGCCTCTTTCTTTTTCTGTCTACAAATGCGTCTCGCTTCCCTCTTCAACTCTCGGTATCTATCCCATCCCGCAGGGGAGTTCTTCTAGTTCCCAAAATTTTCTCAATTGTGAATTGAGGTACTCATTTGAGACTTCCTCAACTTGAGTTGTTAATGTTGTAACTGGTTCCGCAACTAGTCCGCTTAGGACCCATCCGAAAATGGTATTTTGCGCCAGAAGTGTTTCGGTAATTTTTTCAATACCTTCAAGAATAATTTGTGGTATTAGATCGCTGCCTAATAGTAGATCTATTTGAGCGGGGGTGTTGCAGTTGGGGTCTGCTAGCTTTAGGTGTGAAACCTTTTGCCAATGTTTGCTATTTATGTGATAGCTGGGTAACATATTGGTTAATTGCGGTAAGACAATAGCTTCTGCTTGTATGCGCTTATCCGCTTTGGGGGAAAAGAGGGTAATGGGGCAGATTTTATTTGAGTTTTGAACAACTCTTCCGCCCATTCCCGTGATTTCAAAGTTGGCCAGTTTTGTTGGTAACTGTAGCCTGTTTTGTGCCCTAGACGCTATAAAGGATCGTTGTGATCCTTGGTCTATTAAGGCTCGGAGTTTAAACAGTTCTCCTCGGTGCTCAATGGAGACAACTGCTGTGGGTAAAAGTACCCTACTGTGATTTTCGCTATGTAGCGATTGGGTTTTTAACGCCTTTGAGCAGCATGGTGCTTCTTGGCAGTTTTCTCAATTTGTTGTGGCAACTAATCCTGTTGCTCGTTTAACTTTTGCATTGTTTGGGGGTGAGCTGGAAAAATTTGTTATATGTAACATAGAATGATGTCTTTTATGGCAATAAACGCAATTAAATTTGCTTTCGCAATCTTTAAGCGTATGCGCATGTGACATACAGTTGGTACATAATTTTTTCGATCTTACGAAATTGTTTCGATCGCTAACATTCATTTTTTTGAATTTTTCGCATAATTTTAATTTGTGACCTCCTCTTCACAGTTCGCATGACGTTTGTTTATATTGTTCGGAAGAGAACGATTGATTTTTGAAAAAGTTTCTATTTGAATTATTGTGGCTACTTGCTTGGGGTCTATTGAAGCTTCTATTGAGGTCGTTTTGAACGTTTTTCGTCCTGACTAGTTTTTTATCTACCCTTTCTGCGATTTCATATTGGGTAGTAAGAAATTCTTTCATTTGCTGCCACGTTGGGCACTTTCTTCGCGATGAGAGCGATTGCTCCCACAAAAGTAACGATTTTTCTGGTAATGCAGCTGTGCATATATTTACCAGAATGGGGTCCCAATTATCTGTGGGAATATTCTGTGTTGATAAAACAGACAAACAATTTGAAACCGTGGATTGAAGCTTTATGAATTCTTCACTGGTTTCTTTCTGAATTTTTGGTAAATTCATTAGTATCGTCACTTGCTTGTCGACCAATATTCTCTCGTTTTCGTAACGTGCTTTAAGAGCTTTCCAAGCAAAATTGAAATTTTCGTCATTGAGAGCGAACTGTTTGACTATTACGCCTGCCTGACCTTTGGTTTTGTATCTGAGGTGATACAACTTCTGTGCTTGTGATAATTTAGGATGGTTTATGTACACCGCTGTAAACATGTCCCGGAAGGACGGCCACTGTTCATAACCACCATGAAATATATCTGTGTCGCATACTGGCACTTTAAGGTGAATGCCTGAACTTGCCTCTTGGGCTTGTCTTTGTGGCAGCTCTACTCTCGGTTGTGGAGTAGGTGCAATTGCTCTTAAAAGCTTTAGTTGATCAGAAATCATTGCCTTTGTGTCTTCGAACTGGTCTAGGCAGTGTTCATACTTGGTGTATGCCGAGGATTTAAAATTTTCCGGTAGATCTGAGTCGTCAGATTCTACGATTGCGTCATATGCCGCTTGGAGACGTGTCCAGAAATTGTCTAAATTATCTTTTTTGATTTCTAAGACCGATTCAGAATTGTCTTGAATCGGTGAAGATGAAAATCGAGTGCAGTATCGTATCAAACTGTCACTCTCAGCAATGAATTTTGTATAAGAAATATCTTTACCCCTCTTTAGTTTTGTAGCACCTTGCTTTGAGCGTGTAGCTTCAGCCGGAGTAGACGGACTTTTTTCGTCTGAGATCATTTTTGGAACTTTTAGCAACTGAGTTGTTTTAGATTCCTTTGAGTCTGAGCTCATTTAAAAGATGTATATAATAAATCAAAACGTCTTAGTAAAAACTAGACTTGTAGCTAATTAGAAAAAGTTTCGTATATAAGATTTTGAATTGAAGACTCTTTTGTATGTAAGAGTTTCAAAGAGAATGAATAAAACCAATGGCTTTTTGATAGCCGAACTTTCAAAATGTTTTTGTATATGTATATGTATATGTACTTATATGTTTGGACGCGAACTCTTTTGCTTAAATAAGAGTTTTGAACGAAATTAATGTAAATAACGCTTTACGTCTTTGATAATATGTGTAATCGCGAACTCTTTTACGTTAATAAGAGTTTTCAAATGAAATAAATAATTAATCGCTTAACTTTGATTTGAATATTTATTAACGACCGGAAATATTTTATGTATTTTATTTTTCTGTGTATATTTCTTTTATATATTTATTATGTCCAAATGTCCTATAGGGTATACCTACAGGTGGATGTTTTATTTATTATGTGCTAAGGAGCGCTCGTTTTAGAGATCACTGCACTTTGTACATATGCATGTATGTACATATGTATTACGCTTTGGTTTTTTACACAATCCTGCTTGTTTTTGTTGCTCAAAAATCAAGGGGTATTGCGGGAATATGCCGATGTGGACTTTGAATATATTTTATACGCAATCCTGCTTGGTTTTGTTAGACAAACACAAGGGGTATCGCGGAATATATGCCAATGTGGACTTTGAAGCAGTGCGTATCTACATATGCGACAATACACTTTCATATGTACTAAGTCATATGTACTAATATTGTGTTTTATATAAAAATCCTTTTTATTATTATTATTGTTGTATAATTTGTACCCAATGTCGATTGGGTAATTCTTCCATTAAATTTTTCAGAAAATTTTGTATATACTTATGTATGCCCGTAAGTATAATATATATATGCGTATATATAGTATGTATGTATATATGTTCGCGGTACGAATAAGCCACGAAAAGAGATCAACCGCAGGTAATTTTCTCAAATTCACGTGTTTGTTAGTATGTAATTTGTATTACTGAGCAGCATATATATATGTCTGTACATAGGTATATATGTTCGTAGTGAGAAAAGGCCGCGAACAGAATATTTAATGCTATTCTGTTGTAGAAAGTATGTATTTATGTACGTATGTATACTAGTAATGAGCAAGTTATGCTGTTGTTATATTATAGAAATATACATATGTGACATATATGAATGTATGTATGGTTTAATTTGCATATATGTACAGATGCTTTTGTTTCTTGCTGGTGATTGCCGTAGCTTCTTTTTAAGCAATCCTGCTTATACTTGATTAAGTATAAGGGGTCTTGCGAGAATTTCTGTAAGTAAATACTTGAATCAAATTTTTTGTTGTTATGGCTTTTGGGATAATTTTTGTGTTATAACACAACGGTAAGCATTAGCAGCAATCACTAATCCGCTATAAATAGTACCAAACTGTTTTGTTAGCGGTTTTCGGTTTTTCCCGGAAAATGAACCGAGTACCGAAAACAGTTTGGTAACGGTTTTCACAACGTTTTTGGACCGGAAATTTGGTCAGAACTCTAATTTTACTTTTTGCAAATCCAACCATACATATACATATGTATATAGTATAAAAATTGAAAGGAAACGATACACTCACTTTGTTTTCCGCCAGGGCATTTGGGGATGATATGAGTGTACTTATGTATGTATGTGCCTGATGTGTGGGGCTTGTGCGTGTGCCCGGTGTTTTTTTTTTTTTTTTTTTTTTACGAGGAGGAAGCATCGAAAGCCTGAACCCAAGTCAGTGTGGAACTTTAATCCGAACTAAACCTCCTACTGTCTTGTACCGAACCCCCCGGTACCACCGTCAAGTATTACGTCGGGAGGAAGGTTGAGTATTACTCATACGTACGTGATGGTCCTAATGCATTCAGTAGCAAGCTGCATTTACTTGGCCCCACCTCGGTTTGTCTTATACCCCCCTAGTACAGTGATTGTCACCAAAACCTCCTTGTCTGCTCCAGTCATGGTTTGTGTGTCCCGTCTTTGTTGTTCGTTGGAATTTGTAGTAATCTTCTACGTTGTTGTTCTCCAGCTCTTTGGCGTTTCATGATTTTTGCTGCCACTTCGGACACCGCTTTCCACTTATCTAGTGATTCTACCATTTGAGACACTAGATTTTCTGGGGTTGGGTCTTTCCCGAATGCGTTTCTCAAAAATTGCCTTTCTTCATAGTATTTCGCACATTGGAACATTGTGTGCTCCACATTCTCGATGCTCTCGCCTCCGCAATAATCGCATACATCGTTGTCCTCATGTTTAAATCGCTTCAAATATGATTTAAAACAGCCGTGTCCAGTGAGAACTTGAGTGAGGTAAAAATCTACTTCTCCGTGCGATCTATTAAGCCATAGTTCTATTTTAGGGATTAGGCGGAATGTCCAGCGGCCATTTCGGCTGTCTTCCCATCGTTTTTGCCAGCGCTTCACCGTATCTGCTCTGGCTTTCTCTTTTTGGGTTTTGGGCGTTAGTCTCTCATTCGAACGGAATGTGTGCTCTTTGGCTAAGAGGTCTAGCGGGTGTAAGCCCGCGATCACCAGGGCAGCGTCTTCGGATACCGTACGAAACGCGGAGCATACTCTTAATGCGCATATGGTGTACGTGGAAAATAGGCCGCGACGATATGATTTGACTTCAAGAGCTTTCTCCCATATTTGGGCGCCATATAGAGCAACTGACTTTAATACTCCGGCTAGTAGTCGTCTCCTATTTTGCTTGGGTCCTCGGGTATTGAGCATTAGCCGGGTTAGAGCTCTGCATATTTTCGTAGCTTTTTCGCTTGCATAAGCTACGTGTTCTTTAAACGATAATCTTGCGTCAAGAACGATACCCAAATATTTTATAGCAGGCTGAGTGGTTACGCTTACACCTTTAGAGCAGAATGTAGCAACTTCTCGGACCTTTCTGCCTGTAATAAGTACGGCTTCTGTTTTGCTCTCTGCCAGAGATAGTCCATTAGTTTCGAGCCAGTCGCTAATTTGAGAAATTGTCGTGTTGGTTATCGAAACTATATCCTCTATATGTTTAGCTATTACCACCACGGCAATGTCGTCTGCAAACCCGATGATATGAACGTTTTCCGGTACTTTGAGTCGCAATACCCCGTCATACATTATATTCCAGAGGAGGGGCCCGAGTACGGATCCCTGTGGCACTCCCCCTGAGATTTTGTATTTTTTGTAGCCCTGGTTTGTGTTATAGCATAGGGTCCTGTCGTTGAAGTAGTTGACTATCAGGTTGTAGAGATATGCCGGCACAGAGAAGTTTTTTAACGCACTTAGTATACTTGGCCATGATGCCGTATTGAACGCATTTTTGACGTCGAGGGTTGCAACCATGCAGTATTTGATGGTACCACCTTTCCATCTTTTCCCACTAATGGCATTTTCCGCCAGTGTCTTCACTAGGGTCACCGCTGCGATTGTTGATCTTGCCTTCCTAAAACCAAATTGGTTTGGGGATAAACCGCCGGCGTTGTCAATGGCCTTACTTAGGCGTTGATAAATGATCCGCTCAAGAATTTTTCCCGCAGAGTCCAACATGCAGAGTGGTCGGTAGTGGGACGGGTCTGTCAGCGATTTGTTAGGTTTTGGCAGCAATATTAGGTTTTGCCTTTTCCAAATTGTTGGGAAACAACCATCCTGCATGCACAAATTGAAAAGTGCTCTAAATGGGTCTATGTTCCTAACAATCGCTGTTTTAAGCGCTATATTTGGGATACCATCAGGTCCTGAGGCTTTACGTAGGTCGAGCCGGTCGCATGCCTCTATAACCTCTTCGTTCGTTACTTCTGGTACCAACTCCATTTGTTGCAACATCACGATCTCTCGAGGTAGTTGGGGACGGGTCGGGAAAAGGACTGAGACAATTCTGTCAAGGGTTGTAGAGGAAGTTGGCATTTGATCTCGAATGCGTAGTTTCCCCATTACTGTCTTGTATGCGAGCCCCCAGGCATTGTTATCAGCATCGTCACAGAGCTTGAGAAAACATTCATGTTTGCTTTTTTTGATAGCCTGTTTCAGGAGCTTTCTCTTGTCCTTGAAACTTGCTTGTAGAGAGTTGTATTCGTAGGTACCACGAGACCTTTGGTATAAGCGTCTTACTTTTTGGCATTCTTTTCGCAGTTTAGCAATTGAGTCGTTCCACCAGTAAACGGGGGGATGATGATTGCGCCGTGGAAACTTCGACATTGATATGTCGCACGCACTCTTAATGCGGCTCATAATCAATGAAGTCGCCTGGTTAACCGACCGCAAGTTGTCAGGCAGAGTAGTGTGTCCAAAGGCTTCTTCGAAGAGGTCTGGGTCGAATGTTTTGGATCGCCATGAACTTCTTGTTAGGGTCTGTAAGTGGAGCCGAGATTGCGGAGCATTTACCTCAAATATGATGGCATAGTGATCGCTAAAAGTGTACTGGTCGCTAATTTGCCATTGCGATCTACGAACTAGGCTTGAGTTTACGAAAGTAAGGTCTATCACTGATTGTCGGCCGCCTTTGTTGAACGTGCATTGGTTACTTGTGTTGAGTAGCTCAAGATCAAGAGAAGCAAAAGCTTCTAGTAAGGCTTTGCCCCTACTATTAGTTCTTTTGCATCCCCATTCAATAGCCCAGGCATTAAAATCGCCAGCTATTACCAATTTAGTTCTACCTCGGGCATCGGTCACAATGTCGTCGATAATGCTCTTAAATTCCTCATCATTGATGCTGGGGGGTAAATAGCAACTATAAATATGTATATCGCTAACTTTAGCTCGAACAAAGCCGTTGAACGAGCATGTAGACTCCAATTGAGGGAAGCTTGGGTTACATTTCCATACAGCAGCCTTATTTTTTGTGTCACTTAACCAGTTTACACTCCGCCCGGTTTTGTATGGTTCGCTGAGTAATGCCAAGTCGATCTGCTTTTCAGCGATCGTCTGTTTTAGCAGGTCCTGTGCCGCTTGACAATGGTTAAGGTTGAGTTGTAATAATCTCATACGACCTTTTGTGCAGCCTTCTTATATACCGGGCACCTGACGCTTCCAGTGAAATGCTCAGTTTCTTTGGATCCTGCCTTCAGGCAGAGTAAGCATTTCGGCCTATTGATGCAGTCCTTGGCTTGATGTTCACCTTCTCCACATCTTCTGCAGATCCTAGACCTATCCTCGTTTGTGCACACTTTCGCTGTGTGACCATAGTCAAGACACCTAAAGCATCGCTGCGGCTGCCTATGTTCCCGAATACGGCAGATTACCCACCCGACTTTCAGCTTTCTACTTTGTAGAAGCTGTCTAGCTGCCTCAACCGGGAGTTTTATGAGTGCAGTTTGAGTGTCTCCGTAAGCCTTTCTTATGCCCTTAATTGCTGAGATCGTCAACTCAGCTCAAGCCCGGTGTGTGCCAGTGCTTGTGCTTTGCTTATGTTTGTTCCTGTCCTTGGTTTTCTTCCTTCTCCGGTCTTTTTGTTGTTGGAATGGTTGTGGTGATGTAGTTTGTATTTTTGTCTGACTTCTTCCTTCTGTTTGTGGGTCACTTTACTATCCGCTGATTTACATTATGTGTATATATGTGCATGTGCATATATAGTAGGTGATTATTATTGTAATATTTGCCTTTTTCGACTTTGCTCTCTCACTTCAATTTCAATTTTTGTCACCACACTTTTTAGTTTTTATTTTTTGTTGCTTCACTCTTGTCACCACACTTTGTATTCTTTTATGTTTTCAGTTGCACTTTTTCATATCCACATGAAATTTTATTTTTAATACATATATTCTTTTTTTTTTTTCCAATTTTGTCACCACCGAGGTATATGCACGTACATATGTATAACTCACTGTGTATATGTACATATATATATGTATGTAAACTTTGCTTTTTTTTTTTTTTTTTTTTTTTTGGTTCGTTGCCACCAACGGTTTTTTGCTTCACTTGGTCACAACAGTTTTCTGAACTGTACACCACCGTTTTTTGTTTTTTTTGGTTCGTTGCCACCAACGGTTTTCCGTCACAACAGTTTTCTGAACTGTATCACCATGTTTTTTTTTTTTTTTTTTTTTTTTTTTTTTTTATTACACTGTTTTTTCCGATTTTTACACTAGCTTTTTCTGTGATTTCGTTTTTGAGTTTTTTACACCAGCTTTTTCTGTGATTTTTTTTTTTTTTATTACACTGTTTTTTCCGATTTTTACACTAGCTTTTTCTGTGATTTCGTTTTTGATTTTTTACACCAGCTTTTTCTCACCACCGTTGTTTTTCCTATTTTGTTACACCGGTTCTTATTTCACACTGTTTTGTTATACCGATTGGGTTTTTGTTTTTTCTTTATTAGTAAACGAGTCACCGTAACCGATATGTTTTTTTTTTTTTTTTTTTTTTTTTTTTTTTTTTTTACATACAATTTGTTTTATTAGTTAACGCGTCACCGTAACCGATGTGATATTTTCTTTTACCACAGGTGCCGTCCGTTACGGCTCGAAGGACCATATATATTTCGATGGTACCGTGTACCGATGTACTCACCCGTTGATTAGCGACGAAGGACAAAAGTGCAGACCAAAAAAATGATGCGTATATGCGCGCGGATCGTACTAGAAAGAGACCTTGGCCTCGTCCGCCAGTTCCTTTTGTTGGTTGGGTGTGGTGTCCTCATGTGTGGTGCGAAAGGTGTGGTGTAAAAGATGATGTGTTGAGTGTGGTACGTAGTGTGGGATGACCGGAAATGATCCGCATGATGCCAATGTGTTGAGTATAGGATGTGCAGTGTGGGGTGAAGATGTGTTGATTATGGTGTGTATGTGTGGGGTGTAGTTATATTATATTTAGAGGGGGGTCAGGTGCTCATTTAGCCACGCAGCATGCAGCCCATGCAACGGCAGAAGGTTGCTCAAGCTCACGGGCACTGCCTGAATTGCTTAGCAACGGTACACACCACTCAGGAGTGTACATCAATCACCGTATGCCAACTGTGCAATAGGCCGCACCATACCATGCTGCATCGCACCCCAAAACGGCTCGTCGCGCGGCAGCTTGCCACGAACCGATCGCAGCAGCCAAGTCGGCATCGAAGGATAGTTGCCCCTCCATCGTCCAGAACAAGGCGAAATGAAGCATCCCCGCGGCGCCAGCAGCATCGTTCATCATACCGCCGCTCGACTGGCCTTAGCAGCGTTGTTGCCATGCTGCAGCTATTACAGCGTCTGCTAGGCTAATATTCGCCTAGGCGCGCCGGGATGTCTAGATGAGTTAGCTATTCCCTCTGTACGCCCGACACTGAACAACCACACGACAACACACCACACTAACGCGATCCACATGTGAAGA
Organism: Bactrocera correcta; assembly: GCA_027475135.1. Lineage (NCBI taxonomy): Eukaryota > Metazoa > Arthropoda > Insecta > Diptera > Tephritidae > Bactrocera > Bactrocera correcta. Next base: position 96,283,595 of record CM050326.1, on the reverse strand, counting down.
TACCACACACTACTACACATGAATACGAACATCACACCACAACTCTACACTACCCAACAATCAAAACCGACCGTTCGAGAGGACGACCTTCCCTTCTTTATATCGATCTCGCAACGAGCAAACGTCCGTCGCCGCATCAACGTTATTTTTTATACTCGGCATCTTCCGAATATTAAATAAAAACGAAGTCGGTTTAAGTTTGACTGTGACTTTATTACATTATAACAATAATATTTTATTAATTATTTCGTCGGTGAATTTTCTAGTGTCGAGTGCCGAGGTAAGTGGTGACAAAAAAAAGGTGTTAAAGAAACATCGGGATTTGAATTTTCGGAATTACCACTTTTAGCTGTAGTGACTAACCCGGTGGTTTTTTGAAATTGATTTTGCTTCATATTTTGAAAATGTGTGATATGAAGCAATGAGTGATGTCTTCGTTGACAGTACACACAATTAAATTTGCTTTCACAGTCTTTTGTCCCGTGAGAATAGGACAGACAGTTGATGCAAAGTTTATGTTGTCGGACAAGATTGTTTCTATCTGAAGCATACATTTTTTTTAAATTTCTCGCAAGATGTTATATTGTGACCTCCTTTACATATTTCACATAATGATTGCCAATGATTTATTTGATTTGCCACAAATGTTTGGCTTCTATTAGCGTGCCTATTATATTGTGTATTATTGCTGGCTTGGGGTTTAAAAAAGTTTTTATTCGACTCATTTTGATTATTTTTTGGCTTGATTATTTTCTTGTCAACTCGCTCAGCTATTTCGTACTGAGTTGTTAAGAAGTCTTTCATTTGATGCCATTTTGGCGATTTCTTTCGTGCCACTAGTGATTGCTCCCATCGTAGCAAAGCAGCATCAGGCAGTGTTGCTGCACAAATATTTACTAGGATAGGATCCCACGATTCTGTGGAAATCTTTTGTGTTTCTAAAACAGATAAACAATTAGTCACTGTCGAGTATAGTTTCTGAAACTCTTGGCTGGTTTCTTGTTGAATTTTTGGTAAATTCATTACAATTTTTATTTAGTTGTCTACCAATACTCTTTCATTTTCGTATCTTTCGACCAGTGCTTCCTAAGCCAGATTAAAGTTTTCGTAATTTAAAGCGAAACGGTTGACGATACTGCCAGATTCCCCTTTTGTTTTGTATCTGAGATGGTACAGCATTTGAGCTCGTGAAAATTTGTGATGGTTAATGTATACGGCAGTGAACATGTCCCGGAAGGAGGGCCACTGCTCATAACCTCCGTGAAAAACTTCAGTATCACAAGCTGGCACTTTCAAGAATATACCTGTATCTAATTCTTCTTTTTGAGTCGTAACTACTGTCGGAGGAGGAGTTGTGGCTCTACATGGCCTTAATAAATTTATTTGGTCCAATATCATTGCCTTCGTAATTTCATATTGTTCGAGGCAGTTTTCATATTTAGCTGACAACGAAGCTTTTATATTTTCTGGGAGTTCAGCATCGTCAGTATCTAGTACTGTACTGTCACTTTCAGTTATGAACCTTGACACTGAATTATCTTTGGTTCTTTTTTGTTTGATACCCTGCTTTGAGCGTGTAGCTTCTGCAGGTGTCCTTTGTGATTTGTCATCATCAGCCATTTTCGGAATTTATAATAATTGAGGTGGTTTAAGCTCTTTTGATTTTTCCGATTTCATTTATAAAATAAAATTCTAAGCTTTGAACTTTGAAATATTTTGCTTTGAAATACAATTAAAAAAATGGTAATATGAGCAAATGTGTAAATAAAAATGAAAAGATTTTAAACTTTTATTATTAAAAGTATCATTCAATGATATAATATAAATTTACGAACACGTATTCACCGCTTAAATTGTCAAAATCAAAAAAATGTTTGTAAATAATTATAATAATTATTATTATTTTCTTTTTTTCTTCTTCTTCTTTACTGGCGTAGACACCGCTTATGCGATTATAGCCGAGTCAACAACAGCGCGCCAGTCGTTTCTTCTCTTCGCTACGTGGCGCCAATTGGATATTCCAAGCGAAGCCAGGTCCCTCTCCACTTGGTCCTTCCAACGGAGTGAAGGTCTTCCTCTTCCTCTGCTTCCCGCGGCGGGTACTGCGTCGAATACTTTCAGAGCTGGAGCGTTTTCATCCATCCGGACAACATGACCTAGCCAGTGTAGCCGCTGTCTTTTAATTCGCTGAACTATGTCAATGTCGTCGTATATCTCGCACAGCTCATCGTTCCATCGAATGCGATATTCGCCGTGGCCAACGCGCAAAGGACCATAAATCTTTCGCAGAACTTTTCTCTCGAAAACTCGCAACGTCGACTCATCGGTTGTTGTCATCGTCCAAGCCTCTGCACCATATAGCAGGACGGGAATAATGAGCGACTTATAGAGTTTGGTTTTTGTTCGTCGAGAGAGGACTTTACTTTTCAATTGCCTACTCAGTCCGAAGTAGCACCTGTTGGCAAGAGTAATCCTGCGTTGGATTTCCAGGCTGACATTGTTGGTGGTGTTAATGCTGGTTCCTAAATAGACGAAATTATCTACAACTTCAAAGTTATGACTGTCAACAGTGACGTGGGAGCCAAGTCGCGAGTGCGACGACTGTTTGTTTGATGACAGGAGATATTTCGTCTTGCCCTCGTTCACTGCCAGACCCATTTGAGTTGCTTCCTTGTTCAGTCTGGAGAAAGCAGAACTAACGGCGCGGGTGTTGAGGCCGATGATATCAATATCATCGGCATACGCCAGCAGCTGTACACTCTTGTAAAAGATTGTACCTGCTCGATTAAGTTCTGCAGCTCGAATAATTTTCTCGAGCAGCAGATTGAAAAAGTCACACGATAGGGAGTCGCCTTGTCTGAAACCTCGTTTGGTATCGAACGGCTCGGAGAGGTCCTTCCCGATCCTGACGGAGCTTTTTGTGTTGCTCAACGTCAGTTTACACAGCCGTATTAGTTTTGCGGAGATACCAAATTCAGACATCGCGGCATAAAGGCAGCTCCTTTTCGTACTGTCGAAAGCAGCTTTGAAATCGACGAAGAGGTGGTGTGTGTCGATTCTTCTTTCACGGGTCTTTTCCAAGATTTGGCGCATGGTGAATATCTGGTCGGTTGTTGATTTACCAGGTCTAAAGCCACACTGATAAGGTCCAATCAGTTTGTTGACGGTGGGCTTTAATCTTTCACACAATACGCTCGACAGAACCTTATATGCGATGTTAAGGAGGCTAATCCCACGGTAGTTTGCGCAGATTGTGGGGTCTCCTTTTTTGTGGATTGGGCATAGCACACTTAAATTCCAATCTTTGGGCATACTTTCGTCCGACCATATTTTACAAAGAAGCTGATGCATGCACCTTATCAGCTCTTCGCCGCCGTGTTTGAATAGCTCGGCCGGCAATCCGTCGGCCCCTGCCTTCTTCTTCTTCTTTACTGGCGTAGACACCGCTTACGCGATTATAGCCGAGTCAACAACAGCGCGCCAGTCATTTCTTCTCTTCGCTACGTGGCGCCAATTGGATATTCCAAGCGAGGCCAGGTCCTTCTCTACTTGGTCCTTCCAACGGAGTGGAGGTCTTCCTCTTCCTCTGCTTCCCGCGGCGGGTACTGCGTCGAATACTTTCAGAGCTGGAGTGTTTTCATCCATCCGGACAACATGACCTAGCCAGCGTAGCCGCTGTCTTTTAATTCGCTGAACTATGTCAATGTCGTCGTATATCTCGTACAGCTCATCGTTCCATCGAATGCGATATTCGCCGTGGCTAACGCGCAAAGGACCATAAATCTTTCGCAGAACCTTTCTCTCGAAAACTCGCAACGTCAACTCATCGGTTGTTGTCATCGTCCAAGCCTCTGCACCATATAGGAGGACGGGAATTATGAGAGACTTATAGAGTTTGGTTTTTGTTTGTCGAGAGAGGACTTTGCTTCTCAATTGCCTACTTAGTCCGAAGTAGCACCTGTTGGCAAGAGTTATCCTGCGTTGGATTTCAAGGCTGACATTGTTGGTGGTGTTAATGCTGGTTCCAAGATAGACGAAATTATCTACAACTTCAAAGTTATGACTGTCAACAGTGACGTGAGTGCCAAGTCGCGAGTGCGACGACTGTTTGTTTGATGACAGGAGATATTTCGTCTTGCCCTCGTTCACTGCCAGACCCATTTCTTTTGCTTCCTTGTTCAGTCTGGAGAAAGCAGAACTAACGGCGCGGGTGTTGAGGCCGATGATATCAATATCATCGGCATACGCCAGCAGTTGTACACTCTTGTAAAAGATTGTCCCCTCTCGTTAAGTTCTGCAGCTCGAAAAATTTTCCCCGAGCAGCAGGTTGAAAAAGTCGCACGATGGGGAAAGTCGCCTTGTCTGAAACCTCGTTTGGTATCGAACGGCTCGGAGAGGTCCTTCCCGATTCTGACGGAGCTTTTTGTGTTGCTCAACGTCAGTTTACATAGCCGTATTAGTTTTGCGGGGATACCAAATTCAGACATCGCGGCATAAAGGCAGCTCCTTTTCGTGCTGTCGAAAGCAGCTTTGAAATCGACGAAGAGGTGGTGTGTGTCGATTCTTCTTTCACGGGTCTTTTCCAAGATTTGGCGCATGGTGAATATCTGGTCGGTTGTTGATTTACCAGGTCTAAAGCCACACTGATAAGGTCCAATCAGTTTGTTGACGGTGGGCTTTAATCTTTCACAAAAGTACGCTCGACAGAACCTTATATGCGATGTTGAGGAGGCTAATCCCACGGTAGTTTGCGCAGATTGTGGGGTCTCCTTTTTTATGGATTGGGCATAGCACACTTAAATTCCAATCTTTGGGCATACTTTCGTCCGACCATATTTTGCAAAGAAGCTGATGCATGCACCTTATCAGCTCTTCGCCGCCGTGTTTGAATAGCTCGGCCGGCAATCCGTCGGCCCCTGCCGCTTTGTTGTTTTTCAGGCGGGCAATTGCTATTCGAACTTCTTCATGGTCGGGCAATGGAACGTCTGCTCCATCGTCATCGATTGGGGTATCGGGTTCGTTTTCTCCTGGTGTTGTGCGTTCACTGCCATTCAGCAGGCTGGAGAAGTGTTCCCTCCATAATTTAAGTATGCTCTGGGCATCGGTAACTAGATCACCTTTGGGGGATTTTACAAGAGTATGCTCCGGTCTTGAAACCTTCTGTAAGCCGCCGCATCTTTTCGTAGAATTTTCGAGCATTACCCCTGTCGGCCAGCTTATCAAGCTCTTCGTACTCACGCATTTCGGCCTCTTTCTTTTTCTGTCTACAAATGCGTCTCGCTTCCCTCTTCAACTCTCGGTATCTATCCCATCCCGCACGTGTTGTGGTCGATCGTAACGTTGCGAGGTAGGCAGCCTGTTTTCTCTCCGCTGCGACACGGCACTCCTCGTCGTACCAGCTGTTCTTCTTTCACTTTCCGAAAACCAATGGTTTTTGGTTACAGCTGTACGTAAGGAGTTTGAAATGCCGTCCCACAGTTCCCTTATACCGAGTTTTTTGACGAGTGCTCTCAGAGAGCAGGAGCGCAAGCCGAGTAGAAAAACGTTCGGCTGTCTGTTGTGATTGCAGCTTCTCGACGTCGAACCATCCTTGTGTTGGCGTGCGTTTTTTGCTGCACAGAGGCGGGTGCGAATCTTGGCTGCAACAATATAGTGGTCCGAGTCGATGTTAGGACTTCGGAGCGCACGCACATCTAAAACACTGGAGACGTGTCTTCCGTCTATCACAACATGATCGATCTGGTTGGTGGTTTTTCGATCTGGAGACAGCCAGGTAGCTTGATGTATCTTCTTATGCTGGAATCTAGTACTACAGATAACCATATTTCGGGCCCCAGCGAAGTCGATCAGCCTTAAACCATGTGGGGATGTTTCTCGTGGAGGCTGAATTTACCGACCGTAGTGCCAAAGATACCTTCTTTGCCCACCCTGGCATTGAAGTCGCCAAGCACGATTTTGACATCGTGGCGGGGGCATCTCTCATAAGTGCGCTCCAAGCACTCATAAAAGGCATCTTTGGTCACATCGTCCTTCTCTTCCGTCGGGGCGTGGGCGCAAATCAGCGATATGTTGAAGAACCTCGCTTTGATGCGGATTGTGGCTAGACGTTCATTCTCCGGAGTGAATGATAGTACTCGGCGACGGAGTCTCTCTCCCACCACGAATCCAACACAAAACTTGCGCTCCTTTATATGGCCACTGTAGTAAATGTCACAAGGACCTACTCGTCTCTGTCCTTGTCCCGTCCATCGCATTTCTTGGACGGCGGTGATGTCAGCCTTTATCTTTACGAGGACATCTACCAGCTGGGCAGCGGCACCTTCCCAATTAAGGGACCGGACATTCCAGGTGCATGCCCTCAAATCATAGTCCTTATTTCGTTTGCCGTGGTCGTCATCAAAAGGGGGGTCTCTCATCCGAGGCTGTTTTTTCCTTTTCATTGGGGGTGTTTTTTTACGTGGCGGGTCCCAAACCTCGCGCACAACCCTATGCAGGGGATGTTTCGCCTTCTCACTTTAGCTCGCCTTCAAACGGATGTTCTTAGGCTACCCAGAGGATACTTGGTCAAAGACCGGAAGTCGTGAGCTGCTTGAGTCATATGTAAAAGAATCGTTTCTGGCCACTCCCAAGTGAATGGCGATCAGAGAACTTTCCTCACTTGCGTGAACTTCTACACATGACTCCATCCTCTTTTTACCGTGTATTATTTAAAAGTATCTGCGAAATACTCGCGATTAATTTGTATATTATTCCTTAGTACGTGTATCTTTTGAGATAAGAACGTAAAAAGAAGGAAAATAACAATAACGCAAAAAATATACGTATGTACATACATATGTATACATTTATATGCATATAGTTATGCATAATGTGTGTGTTCTTTTGTTTCCCTTATAGTTCGGACAATTGTCAAATATGTACATATGTATGTAATACGTACATATGCATATGCAATATAACGAAATGCGCGGAAAATAAGTAAACAACTTTTTATATATTCGTAAATATGTCAATATTAAATGTGTGGGTATGTATGCAAATGTTTTGTTAGTTGCATCTGCATACGTTTGCTCAAAGAGAACACGAAAAAGAAATTTTAATAAGTACCCGATGTACGTACATATATACTAAACACATACATATATATAAATGCGCATACGTAAATATGTATGTTGGTTATTTTTAATTTTTCAATGTTGATATGGATATCCTTCATGTACATATATTTCGATTCCGTTTTGTTCCGTTTGTTTTTTTGTTTGTTTAAAGTTCGCTTTACCGGAGAAATAAATATATTTTATATATTATTACTTATATGTAGATATGTATATATTTGTAACCTTTTTTTTGGTCGTTATATTAAGACAGAGAGAAAACGTAAGAGAGATGAACGAGAAATAGTTGGATCGCGATATACAAACATAAATATCCACTGTTATGTTGTTGTTTTTTTCTTCTGCCTTTGCTTATTTTTAAAGCAACCCTGCTTGTTGCTTTGTTAGCACAAGGGGTATAACCAGAACTTGCAAGTAAGAATACTTGACTTTGAAAAATTTTAGTTTTTTTTTGTAGTGTGTTTGGAGACACGAAGTAAGCTTGAAGGCAGGTAGTTAAACAACAGTTTTTCAAAAATTTTCCTTAAAACAGTTGACCCATGCATGTACCATATGTCTGTGTATATGTTTGTATATAAATTGCGGGATATAAAATTTGGCGCGCAAAGTTTGATGGCCCACAAATTTTTGTATGTATGTATGTATATGCACATATGTATGTATCTTTTATACAATTTAGTACCTTTGTGTACATATGTACATATGTATTTGCACTTTCTGTTGTTTTTTTTTTTCTTTTTGCTCGCCTCTGTTTATTTATTATAGGCGATCCTGCTTGTTGCTTATTTAGCCCAAGGGGTATCACCAAAGCTTGCAAGTAGAATACTTGACTTTGAAGACATTGTTTTTTTTGGAAAATTACAGTGTGCTTTGGAACACAAAATTAAGAGTAGGCAGGTACCGTAATTTTTTCATTTATTTCGGTACCTACACATACGTACATATGTATATACCGAACTGTCTAACCGGTTTTCCGTATAGAAGAGTTGGGTTATTTCTAATTAACTGTATGTCGTATTACAGCTCAAACTGTATTTTAAACATACATATGCGCATAAATAATTTTATTAAAAATTTAATTGGAACGGACTTACTTTTTTCTCCGCCAAGGGTTTATGGGTAGCAATACTTATTTATGTGTGTGTATATCTTCGTTCTTTCTCTCGTTTATTCTCCTTTCGTCTTCTTGGTTTTTGTTTTTTCTTGTTTGATGTCTTCCGTGTTGAGTTTTTTTCCTCTTCCCACACTGCTTGCCTGTTGAAAATCCTATATATTTGTATGTAGGTTTTGGGTTTTTATTTTTGTTGTTGTTTGCGTATTATGAATTTTACCGCGCCCGTTCTTGATTTTTAGTTTTTTTTTGTATTTGTTTTAGTTGGTTTCGCGCCCGTTTCGGAGATTTGATCACTTAATATATAATATGTTTAAGTACCAATTTATTTATTTTTATGTTTTCTTGTGTGTACTTTCAATTGTTCTGTTGAATAGTTTCATATGCACTTTTTTCACTTTTCCACCTCTTGGTGGGTTCTTTTAAAATCGTAGGTGCCTGTCTAAGCGGCTCGAAGGACCATTTGTTCCTTTCACTTAGTTCCACTGGATATACTTACTTTTAGCTGTGGTTATGTATCCCTTTTTGCTTGTGTTTAAGTGAAAGAATTATAAGTTAAAGGTAAAAAGGTAAAAATTCAACAATTTGTATTTCCGGGTAAAAATTCAATGTAAATCCCCTGACACTTAAATCTGGCTCACAATATTTTATATGCTTTCTTTTTTCTGTTTCACAATGTTGTATATTTTTTTTTTTTATTAAATATAATTTTTTTTTATTTATAATATATAGTCACTGCTGCAGCTGCCAGTGCACAACCTCACACACGACCGAAAGGGTTTTTTCCAATTTTGTACCACAAATAAGCGAAACGCGGATCAACCGTTAAAAAGCTGGCGAGACGTGGCTATATCTTACGGGCGTAGAAATCGAATTGGGTTCAGATGCCATGAAGTCGCATAAACAAATAGAAAATCTCGTGCTTTTAAAGTTAAAAAAAAAACGGTTTAGTTGCTGACTATTCAAAATATTCTCAATTGCGTCGACAATTTGCTGAATTTAACAAAATATGCTATAATAATTATATAAATAAAGTAAAGAATAATATTAAACGTAATCCAAAATTATTGTATGGTTTCGTCAACTCCAAACGCAGAATTTTTAATTTTCCGTTCGCTATGAAATATAAGTCTAGTATGTCTAGTGACAATCACACCATTTCTAATATGTTCGTTGAATTTTTTAAGTCCAATTACTCTCCGACATCTCCAAAAAAATGTTCCGCATCAGCACAAGTTATGTCCGATTTCTGTCATTAATGCACCTACCATTTCCGAAGCAGACGTCTTATATCAGTTAAATATGTTTGAACAATCATACAATTATGGCCCAGATATGATTCCCACATGCTTTCTTAAGAAATGTGCCAAGTATTTGTACCAACCCCTAACAAAACTATTTAATTTATCTCTCATGCAAAGCTTATTTCCATCCATATGGAAAAAGTCATTTATAATTCCTTTGCATAAGAATGGATTTAGGTCATCTATTGAAAACTATAGGGGAATAGCAAAGTTTTCTGCAATACCTAAACCTTTTGAAGCAATTATAACAGACGACATAACCTTCCGGATTTCTCCACTAATTTCTTGTTCTCAGCACGGTTTTCGTAAAGGGAAATCTACAATAACTAATTTGCTTGAATTTGTATCAGCGGGCTTTAGGGAGAATAAGAATACTGATGTTATATACACAGATTTTAGTAAAGCTTTTAATAAAGTAAACCATTCAATTCTTTTGAATAAACTTCATCTTCTTGGTTTTCAACCAATATTTCTAAAATGGGTTGCTTCTTATCTTAGTAATAGAATTCAACAAGTCATATTTAACGATCATTTTTCTGACATAATCAATGTTTCTTCAGGCGTTCCAAAAGGTAGCCATCTTGGTCTTCTTGTTCTTGTTATTTATTGATGACATATCATCTGTTGTTAAGTTTTCAAAAGTTTTATTATATGCTGACGATGTAAAACTTTTTAAAACGTATACTTCAAACAGTAAAAGATGTCAGTTGCAAACACACTTAAACAAGCTAGTTTCTTGGTGTGATAGAAGTGACATGCCATTGAACCTTAAGAAATGTAAAACGATGTGTTTTTCACGTAGATCTGTAGACCCTACTTCATACGTAATACAAAACTTTAGGTTGGAGCAAGTATGATGTTGATCTGGGAGTAACTATGGACCTCAAACTCAATTTTAATTTTCACGCATCTTCCACGGTTTTTTAAGCTAAAGGCGCTCTTAGTTTTGTTAAACGTTGGTCTAAAGAATTTAGAGATCCGCTTATCACAAAAATTCTTTTTGTATCTCTGGTGAGGCCTATATTAGAGTATGCTTCTGTAGTTTGGAACCCTAGTTACCAAGTCCATTCAGATAAGTTAGAGTCCGTTCAAAAACAATTTTTACTTTTTGCCTTAAATCATTTGCATTGGGATTCCAGGTTAAATCTTCCCCTTACACAAACCGCTTAAAACTTATAAATCTCCCGACACTCGCTAGTGGTAGGGAGATGCTTGGTATAATATTTCTTGTAAAACTCATGAATGGGTCAGTCTGTAGCCCATCTCTCTTATCTGATATTAATTTTAACGTTCCCGCTCGCTCTACCAGGCAGTTTAGACCCTTACTTTTAAAATTTTCTAGAACAAATTTTGAGTTAAACGAACCATTCCGCCGTATATGTCATGATTTCAATTCTCATTCCAGCACATTTGATCTAACAGACTCACTCTTTACCATTAAAAAAATTATTTTATCTACTCTTAACAAGTAACATTTAAAAATTATAAACTTTAATTTAATTTTTAATTTTGGCTGTTGAAGTTTTAGTTTCTGCAGCTGAGCAGCTTAAAATCGCAACGCTTAAAACTGTCTTCCCTGTTCTGACTCGGCTAATTCCGCCCGTTTGCGGACTGCGCCCCTCGCTTCGTTTGGGCGGGAGGAGGGTAATCGTTGGTTATTATTATATTATATAAAATGGTCATCATCAAAAGGGGGTCTCTCATACGAGGCTGCTTACACTTTTTCATTGGTAGTGTTTTTTACGTGGCGGGTCCCAAGCCCAGCGCACAACCCTGTGGAGGGGATGTTTCGGCTTCTCATTTTAGCTCGCCTTCAAACAGATAATCGTAGACTCTCCAGGGGATACTTGGTCAAAGACCAGTAGTCGTGAGCTGCTTGAGCCATATGTAAAATAATCGTTTTTGGTCACTCCCAAGTGAATGGCGATCACCGAAATTTCCTCACTTGCGTGAACTTCTGCACATGACTCCATCCTTTCATAATATTGCACACCGATTTATTGTAAACCAAAAGAATCGAAAGGAGTTAATAAAAACGAAAATTATAAAATATTAACGGATCCACTTCAATAAATCACTATTACGAGACAGAAACATTCAATATTAAAGAGTGCTTCTTTAAAATAGAGAATCTAGAAGAAGATATCTTAGTAGGCTGTAATCTTCTTTATAAAGCGAAGGCAAAAAATTACTCCGAAAATGGTTTATTAATCCATAATGGAAAAAGGAGAAAATATATTGTAGAATTTTAATCAAAAAACTAATAAAGAAAATGAATATATCAATCGCCTTAAACAGACAGTGGAGGATTACGAAAGCTTTCTGAATAGGAAGCATTAATCAACCACTGCCCGAAAAACCTAGGCGGAGTGAAGGGGAACAAAACAGCTCAACAACAGCAAGACATTTCTGCGATGTAGCCGGAGACAGCCTACATTATATAGGCAACTCCTCCTTACCAAGCACAGTACAGGAATGATGGGTGGATATCGACGTCAGATTGTCGAGTATGGTGGTAAGCTATGTTCTCGACGGGTCCCCACTCAGAATTTATCTCCTCTGAAACCTCGTGCTCGCATTTGGCTGTCAACTCTAAAGGAGCCAGGCGAAGAACTCCTCAGGTGCATCAAGCAACAAAACGAAGCTAACGGGTGATTTTTTTGAGGTTAGGATTTTCATGCAGTAGTATTTGACAGATCACGTGGGATGTCAGACATGGTGTCAAAGAGAAAGATGCTCAGTATGCTTTGACATTTCATCATGAATAGACTTACTAACGAGCAACGCTTGCAAATCATTGAATTTTATTACCAAAATCAGTGTTCGGTTCGAAATGTGTTTCGCGTCCGTGTCCGATGAGCGATGAGGCTCATTTCTGGTTGAATGGCTACGTAAATAAGCAAAATTGCCGCATTTGGGGTGAAGAGCAACCAGAAGCCGTTCAAGAACTGCCCATGCATCCCGAAAAATGCACTGTTTGGTGTGGTTTGTACGCTGGTGGAATCATTGGACCGTATTTTTTCAAAGATGCTGTTGGACGCAACGTTACGGTGAATGGCGATCGCTATCGTTCGATGCTAACAAACTTTTTGTTGCCAAAAATGGAAGAACTGAACTTGGTTGACATGTGGTTTCAACAAGATGGCGCTACATGCCACACAGCTCGCGATTCTATGGCCATTTTGAGGGAAAACTTCGGACAACAATTCATCTCAAGAAATGGACCCGTAAGTTGGCCACCAAGATCATGCGATTTAACGCCTTTAGACTATTTTTTGTGGGGCTACGTCAAGTCTAAAGTCTACAGAAATAAGCCAGCAACTATTCCAGCTTTGGAAGACAACATTTCCGAAGAAATTCGGGCTATTCCGGCCGAAATGCTCGAAAAAGTTGCCCAAAATTGGACTTTCCGAATGGACCACCTAAGACGCAGCCGCGGTCAACATTTAAATGAAATTATCTTCAAAAAGTAAATGTCATGAACCAATCTAACGTTTCAAATAAAGAACCGATGAGATTTTGCAAATTTTATGCGTTTTTTTTTTTTAAAAAGTTATCAAGCTCTTAAAAAATCACCCTTTATATCAGGCATAGATGAGTGGCATCTAATAAAGGGTAAGAAACCGAATAAAGCAAACAGACCAATTCTTATGGCCGTTTGAGATGAGTCTATAGGGAATCTTACGAATGCTGAAATCTTCCAAGGCCAAAAAGCGGCTAACCAAGACGACACTGAAGAGGTCCACGACGACAGCCAGCTGCTAAGGAACGTGGACATCAAGGAAACCCAAGATGGAAAATAGCTTTAGATGTGTGCAAATAGACCTGCAACCATCCAACAATCAAGAGCATGCATTCTTATCAATAAAAGTATGAACGCATTCCTTTCACCAAATTACAGCACAGCAGATATCACGGTGATAAAGGTGGAGCAAAAGAAAAACCATTTCTTCTTGGACTCAGCGTTCATGGCTCCTTGCGTGGACATACCACCAGCATCACTCATAAAATGAATCGAGGACAACAAAATGGATGATGTCCTAATAAGGCTTGATGCTAACGCAACGCACACCTTATGGGGAAGTTTCAATACTAACACCATATTAAATAGTAAGTTACATATATGCAATAAGAGCGAAAGGCGGACTTTTATTTTCTTAAGCTCTGAAACACTTCTTAACAACAACATTTAGTAAATCCACTTCGCTAACATTTCCGAAAAAGAGAAACAACTACACAGCTTTCAATGAGAGTTGAAGAACCAAAATCTGGCAACCCTACAAAGATATCATAAAAAGATACAAAAAAGCAGTTAGGAAAGCCAAAACTGACTTATGGCGATCTTTCTGCACATCGATCGAAAGTTGCAGAGAATACGCTATGCTGAGTAAAATGCTATCCAAAGAACACACAAATACTGCTTACATAAAGGCGGAAGGAAATGCTGTGCCTCCTCTGCAGAAGAACCTTTGGAGATACTTATTGAAATGCATTTCTGTGGGAGTCAGCAAACGGCGACAATGGAGGTTCACCCAGAACCACTGACAAACGCAGCTGACACCGTGGGCCTGATAGCAGGTAATAGGAAATTTGTCGCTATCTAAAGCGGTAGGTCTAGACGGGATTATGTCCATAATGCTGCAAAAACGGGAAGAACCAATAGTTTAAAGGCTTGAAAATATACACAAAGTGAGCATTCAACTATCTTATATCCCAAGAAGTTGAAAAATAATTAAAGTGGTGCTAATAATTTTAGACCTATAAACCTCACATTCTTTATGCTGAAGGTACTAAACAGGCTAATGATTTTACAATTAAGGACAACATTTGGGGATACGTTGTAGAAGTCCCAACATGCACAACATGTAAGGGCTGATCAACCGAAACTGCACTTCACGATGTGATAAACGTAATTGAAAAGCAACACACCATGGCACACCTTTAATAATATAGAAATAAGCACGATCAATAATTCTCTGAAACATGGCGGCTTCGACGCCACGGTGTGCGGATGGATACAATCTATGCTTAAGGATAGGAGGATTATAGCATCAAACTGCGCTGCAACTCAAACAAGCTATGTGACTAGAGGGACTCCTCAAGGAGGGGTCCTCTTCCCGCTTCTATGGGTTGTAGCGCTGAACGAAATACTACTCCAACTAAACGGTGGAAGGGTGAAAACAGTAGGATATGCAGACGATATAGTGTGGTTGGTATCAGGAATGTTTCCCTCAACAGTCAGTGAGATTACGGAAAGAGCACTACGCAGGTTAAACCTATGGGCGACAGGTAATGGACTAGGTGTTAACCTTAATAAAAAAGAACTGATCTATTCAAAAACAAAACAAATATTCTCCAGTTTCAACATCCCGTAAAAAACAGTACAACACTCTCTCTGTCCCACACAGCTAAATACTTAGGGGGTGGAGATTGACACCAAACTGAACTAAAAAATTAATATAGAAAAAATAAGAAAAAAAACCAATATAGCCTACTACACTTGCAAGAGAATCGTGAGGCATTGTGGTTTTAAACGTAGTATAATCATGTGGATGTATATGGCTTTCATTAGACCATACCCTCACTGGTATGGTGGCCAGCGCTAAAGAAACAATCAGAAAGTTAAATGGCATACAAAGAGCAACATGTACAGGTGTTACTGGTGCAATCAAGTCATGTCCGACTGACGCTCTTAAGGTGATCCTGCATTAACTACCCATAGCATCTATATTCACAAAATAGCAGCATGTTCTGCAATAAGAATAAAATAATTATCTGGTTGGAAACATAATAACAGTGGATAGAGGGATATTCTAAACCAACTCAGTGTAAACGCCAATAAATCACACTATATTCTCCCAATGCTGGTGTTTAAATAAGTTAAGCTTCCCCCAACTCTACTTGGGAAAAACTGGTTCACTCTAACACATCACACCACACATGAGAACATCACCATGCACAGCAAGCGGTCACCACATGACGACATCCCATACAGCCAAGCCAACAAAAATGAATTGGGTCATCGCTTAGGACACATTCGTTTTCCAACACCCATCGCGCGCTGCAATCAACCTTTTGTTGAACAGCTGATACGATTCGCTACGACACCCCATTTTTTGCTTACCATCGGACGCGTTTATCAACAATCCTTCTTATTTTAATCCAATAATTTTGTTATAAAATATAATTCTTATTCCAAATCCACGCAATTTTTGCTTACATATGAGTGATTGTATATTACTAACTCGGGTGTAAGTGGACTAACAACAATTTAAATTAAGTGGTGGATGCTTCTCACCAAATTAAGCGTTCTATTAAAAATGCTCCTTCGAACCATACCGAATGGCACTATTGGTTTCGTCCAAGAAACAATTACTTGGGGTGACGAAATTTAAAAAAAAGAGACGAACCAAAAAACCAGTGCAGTGCGGTAAAGTGCAGAAGCGAACAAAAAAACAAAAAAAAAAACCATATGTACATACGAATATAAGAAAGAAAAAACTAACCAAATGAAAAGTCTATGCACTTCTACTTGTATGTATGTATACGCCAAATTTACTTAAGTATCTAATTTCATAATGCATTAAAACGGAATTATTTGCTTGATCAGTAGAAATGTGTCACCAAGTTGTACTCGTTTTAAGAAGAGTTATTGTCTGAAGTTATTTCTTTATTTATGCATTTGTGTATGTATTTATGTCAATATGTGACTCCAATGGTCTCCATTGAATAACTTTTTTTTTAATTTCATTTCAATAGTCTGGAATGCTGCAAAGTTTTCTTATTATTACTATTAAGTATAAAGTTGCATCTTTTCTTTTTTTCACATTGTTGTTTCTGTTTTATTTTGTTCTTTTAAATTTATCATTGGACCAATTATGGTATTTGTTTTCTTTGCGTCTTTCTCATATGAAGGAGATTGAATTTGCCTATATTCCTATTTCTATTAATACATAATAATATTTTTAGTGCGCTAATGGCATAATTTATAATTGTATGTATTTTAAATTCTTCAAATTTGTGTACATTTTTTTCTTGGTTTACAATTATCTCTGAGAAATTTATTACTTTTTCAAACTGTAATAAATGCATCAGTTACTTTTTCACGGCAAATTTATTTTTCTTCTACAGTAATTTTTTGTTTTGGAATGATATACTTTCTATCTCAATTTTACAACTATAAAAATTTATTAATGCATTTCTTTTTACTACATTTTCTCTATTGTCACAGTTGTGTTTCATTTCTATCTTATATGCATTTTAAATTAGAATTGTATCGTCTTCGATATCTTCGATAATTGTTTCATTATTAAATCCATATTTACATTCGTTGAACAGACAAATGCTAATTCCTTTTAAATTTTTGAAATGTGCTCTTTCTATATATTTATATATTTTGTTTCCTAATGTAATTGCATATTTCTGTTCTCCTATCATTTCGGAATGTTGCATATTAGGTAATGTAAGGGGGTATTCTGCTCTAGAAATCAAATTTTGGGCAGTTTTTTGAATTTTATTTAAAAAACAACCAACAATATTTTTACTATCCATTTTTTTATGGTGTTTTTATTGATATGTTAAGAATACAGAAAACAAAATTTACAAAAAAATATGAAGACAGGTGTAAAAAAACTGGCGCATCCTGGTGACATTGAGCCTGACTCTCCTGATGGTCTGAAAAGAAATCAAAAGAAATTCTTATAATCAGTAAGGATGCTGTTATAGTCCCTAAATCAAGGAATACGAAAATTTGTTTTTTTAAATGGCGACTGCTCGAAAATAAAAGTCATTTTTTACGCTTTTTTTTAAATTCCTGAATTTTTTTTAAAATATTAAAAACACAAATTTGAACACAATCCTAAAAGGAACGATAAAGGATTATATAAGGAAGGTTCAGACAAAATTTCAAGTAAATCGGTTGTGTAGAACTTGAGATAATGCCGGTACCGTGTGGAAAAAAGTAGTTTCGAGAAAAACAAGTTTAAAAAAGTGAGTCTACCTACCAACCGGGCTAGGTACTGAGTCACTAAAGTAACTGTAACTCTTAAAATAATTTTAATTTTTAAAAATCCTTTGGAGGATATGTTCTTAAGGGTCTAAACTTTAAATAGATGAAAAAATTTTTTTTTTTCAAAATTCTAGAGTAGAATACCCCCTTAACACTAATGATCTGCTTTAATATGTGTACAAGGTGCGTTCCAAAGTAAACAGGACTTAAACAAAACAGAACAAATGTCTTTTTCGGCAAAATCAATTTATTTTATTCAAAATAGTCTCCTTCTGCTTCAATACAGCTTTTTGTACGGTCCAAAAGCATGTCGAACGAGGGTTATAGCTCGTTGCCGGTGCAAGCCTTTTGAATGGCCTCTACGTCTGCATAATGCTTTCCTTTCATGGGCAAATGCATTTTTCAGAAAACGAAAAAGTCGTACGGTGCCTAGTCAGGTGAATACGGGGAGTGGTTAATGGTTGAAATGTGATTTCTGGTCAAATAATTGTCCTTCGAATGTTGGACTCTGAGCAACTTTTAGTCGTCAGCCAATTTGTGCTGAACAAACCGTGCGCACACCTTTCGTAAACCCAAACTTTCGGTAAAAATGCGATAAATCGATGTTTTGGAGATGTTTAATTCCGTTTCCATGAATTTCAATGATGATTTCGGTTGATTTTTGATGAATTCACGCACAGTTTAGATGGAATTTCCAGTAATCACGGATTTTGATTTATGATATAAGGGCATGCGCTCAAATGTCCGGTCCCTTAATTGGGAAGGTGCCGCTGCCCAGCTAGTTGATGTCCTCGCGAAAATAAAAGCTGACATCTCCGCCGTCCAAGAAATGCGATGGACGGGACAAGGACTGAGGCGACTAGGTCATTGTGGCATTTACTACAGTGGCCATATGAAGGAGCGCAAGTTTGGTGGGAGAGAGACTCCGTTGCCGAATAATATCATTCACTCTGATGGATGAACGTCTAGCCACAATCCGCATCAAAGCGAAGTTCTTCAACATATCGATGATTTGCGCCCACGCCCCGACGGAAGAGAAGGACGATTTGACCAAAGATGTCTTCTATGAGCGCTTGGATGCCACCTATGAGAACTGCTCACGATGAAATATCCCTGAATTTGGTTATTTGTAGTACTAGATTCCAGCATAAGAGGACCCATCAATCAACCTGGCTGTCTACGGATCAAAAAACCACCAACCAGATCGATCATGTTTTGATAGACGGAAGACACGTCTCCAGTATTCTAGACATGCGTACGCTTCGAGGTCCTAACATCGACTCGGACCACTATCCTCGTCAACAAACACAGGGAAGGTTCGACGTCGAGAAGCTGCAATCCCAACTGATAGCCGATGGTTTTTCTACTCGGCTTGCACTTCTGCTCTCTGAGAGCAATGGTCAAAAACTCGGTATAAGGGAACTATGGGACCTCATTTCAAACTCCTTACGTTCCACTGTTTTTCGGAAAATGCAAAAGAACAGCTAGTGCCTGGTGATATTGATATCGTCGGCCTCAACACTCGCGCCGTTAGTTCTGCTATTTCTAAACTGGACAAGGAAGCAAAGCAAATGGGTTTGGCAGTGAACGAGGGCAAGACGAAATATCTCCTGTCATCAAACAAACTAATTTTTAATATATATATGCACGTATTAATGCTATATATATGGTATACTACATACACATGTACGCAAATACAATTCAAATTCAAATCAAGATATTATCATTTAACAGTAATAACATATGCGCGCGCTGTTCTACCCAACAACCCTGCCAGCCAGACCTAACCACTTTTTAAATAAGTTTCACGATTACATATATATTCTTCAATTACTAACACCAACGCACACGTGTGGGTTCTTTTGTTTTTTAACCTTTACGCGATGGGAAAAAAGTCGTCTAAAATCCTTTAAAATATTCCAAAACATAGTCGATCATGTTAGGGTTAATGTATTTCGAATTTCCCAAATAGAATAAAATGTGGATAATGTAGTCATTTCATTTCTTGTTCTTATTGAATGAGTGCGAAAGAAAAAACATAAGTGTTAATAGTGGTAAATGAATGTCCCAAAAATGAAAATAAAAAAACGATGCAAAATTGGGAGCCATTTGTATTTATATCGCGAAGGAAGGTAAATTCACAAATTTGTATTTTATAAATATATTTAAAATTAATAATTTAATTATATTACAGCATATAATATCTAAAATGAAAAAGATAGGACAATTTTGAAAACATTTGTGAATACATTTAATATTAATTATTATAGCCGAGTTAACACCTTGAGACATATTCAATTACAAACGTCATCTACAGCAGCAGAAGCAGGAGCACAATTTTGTTTGGGGAATTTTGTCAAATTATATTATATATAATATTAATTTATGTATATGTAGCAATTAGCATCTCTCCAAATAGATCCACTTATTAACTATTTCTAATATTATAACTACTTAACCACTTTCATCTGGTAAGACTGTATTCAGCAAACTAAACTATTTAATCCCGTTACAATATTTATCACCGCATATTAGCTTCTCTAATTCGTCATACTCCTTTTGATCGCACGCAACCTAAAACATTTATGCCCGGTTTCACAGTCCATACTTATGTTGTGCTTAAGATAAAAAAGGAAAATAGTGTTTTACAGTTCATACTTAGGTTATGCTTAAGCACTGAAAATGGGAGGCTTAAGCGATGCTTAAATAACAGCTGATTTTTGTTTTGAATTTGCTTTGAATTTTCAGCGACATCTTTCGTAGCGTAGGGCAAGTGTCCGTTCGCTTGCACTCAAAAACAGCTTATACTTTTCCTTCACTTCCCATAGGTGCTAGTGATAAAATTTGGGGTTCTTTTGTTGTTTTCATCAATTTTTGATATAATTTTCCTCGCAAATTTATGTATTGTCTATTATAATTTAAATATTTCAAACATATTTTTATGAATGACATTTGTAAAACATATGTTGCCCATAACGTTGCCATATATCATAATAAAATTTTATAGAAATTAAGCATTGACTGTGAAACGCAAACGACTACTCAGTTTGCAACAATGCTTAGCTAAGATTTTATTTAGGCACAACTTAAGTATGGACTGTAAAACCGGGCATTAATCATTTTAATCCTGACAAGCCATCGCTGTGGATCGCCCAAATCGAAACACAGTTTAAGATTCTGGGAGTGGAAAGAGATCTTGACAAATTTTACCTCGCGGTTTCCATCCTCGACACGCGACATGCGGCAGAAGTGGAAGATATCATCGCTGATCCTCCAACATCAGCACCTTTCAATGCACTCAAAACGGCGTTAATTAGTCGTTTTTATAAATCGAAAGAAGCGATCATCTGCAACATATTGAAATTTTATTTAAACGCCTTCAAGATTATGGATTAGTCATTAATTCCACAAAATCAAGTTTTGGTTTAACCGCGGTAAAATTCTTGGGCCACACCGTCAACAAAAATGGCATAACGCCATTAAAAGATAAGGTTAACGCTATCCTAATTATTGTACTTCCTACTACTACCAAACGTCAAGAATTCGCAAAGAATAGAATGCAACAAAGAGCTTCAATTATCGTTCAACAAAACAAAACAAACAACATTATTGGTACATCCAAATACAAACACTCAATGAACAATTTTTACAGACGCTCCCGAACATGGTAAAAGCGCCGTCCTACAGCAACATGTCAACAACACTTGGCAACCATTAGCATTCTTCAGTAAAAAGCTTCCACCGTCAATGCAGAAATTCTCTACATATGATCGTGAACTACATGCAATATTCGAAGCCGACACATCTTCGAAGGACGTCACGTGATTGTTTTCATAGACCATAAGCCACTACAGCATGCTTTCCACCAACACACAGAAGGAGCCTCCCCTTGGCAGTTCCGTCGTTTAGATTTTATTTATCAATTTACTTCGGATATCGGACACATTTTAGGACACCAGAATATCGCTGCAGATACGCTCTCCCGCGTCAACGCGATTTCTGAATCCTTCAATTCATAAAGTTTAGCAACAGCACAGCAAAATGATACAGAACTTCAGCAATTACTCAACATCTACTATCACTGCAGAAAATACAGACAGATGCCACCGAACCAGCTCTGTACTGTGATATAACTACTGGATCTATACGACCATATGTTCCAGTTTCACTCAGAAAACGTATGTTTGATTTTTTATATTCCTTGGCACATTCCGGAATAAAGGCATCGCAAAAGCTAGTGAATAAACGATTTGTGTGGCCGTCAATAAACAAAGACTGTCGCACATGGGCAAAATCTTGCATGGACTGTCAACGTAACAAAATTCAACGACACGTATCATCATCTATCGGTACTTTCCAAGCACCCTTACAACGATTCGAACACATACATATACACTTGGTTTCTCTGCCAACTTCTAAACGGTTAAATCAATGTTTGATTATAATCGATAGTTTCACGCGTTTTACAGAAGCCATACCTTTGGAAAACGGTACAGCAGACACTGTAGCACGAGCACTACTCGCCCACTGGATCGCTCGGTACGGTTTACCAAAACGAATAACGTCTGATCAAGGACGACAATTTGAATCAAAACCTTTCAACTCACTGTCGCAGATCCTTAGCATCAAACATCTAAGGACATCTCCATAACATCCGCAATCAAATGGCTTAGTCGAACGTTTCCATCGCCAATTAAAATCTGCACTCCTTTGCCATCGAGAAATTTGGCTAGACGCTCTACCAGTTTACTACTTGGCCATAGAACAGCATGGAAAGAAGACATGGGCACAACGCCAGCCGAACTCGTTTATGGAGAATCAATACGTTTGCCTGGAGAATTCATTGCTCCTTCAAACAATCAAACAACCACTGCCGAACTATTAGAGAATTTAAAACAACATTTCAAAAATTTAGCACCGACAGCGACGTAAACGAACTAGAATTCTTCACAGCAGCCGAGAAAATTCAACGTACTTCTTTTGGAGTTGAGATTAGTGATAAGAACACCTATATTCCAAATTAATGTATAAAATTTAAACTTAAAAACTTTACATTTTTTTAAGAAGGGGGGTGTTGTAGCGATTAGCATCTCTCCAAATTGTAATAGATCCACTTATTAACTATTTCTAATATTGTAACAACTTAACCACTTACATCTGGTAACACTGTATTCAGTAAACTAAAATATTTAATCTCGTTACAAGCTCGTTTAGCTTCTATAATTCGTCCTATTCCTTTTGATCATCGGACGAGACCACACGAGTTCTACCGCACGCAACCTACAACATTTATATTCATATTCAAAATATATTTGTAAGTCGGATTAACGTGTAAGTAAATAAAGTATAAGTATAATAAAATTAAGAAGCTGGTTAAAAAGATTTTTACTTATTAACACCTTAGCCGCCACATATACATACTATATACGTAGTAGTTAAGTAATTAAATGACCAGAGCGGTTGGTCCAAACTATTGGATTTATAATAAAACTATTATGTTTAACCAGTGCGGGCGGTTGACAAATGTTTGTGTTATGTTCTTTCAGCTTGCGTAATGCAAATTTTATGTAGAAACAAATGTGTGTTTTATATGTTTAAAGCGGCCTTTATTTATTTATTTATTTATTTATTTATCACCAGGATACAAAGTATATACATACATAGTATGAACATATAGAGGTGTTACAGTTGACACCTGTTCATAGGCCTGGAAATCTAATTATTACAATTTTCTGTCTTATTCCATACAAGTATCATTAAAATTATACAATGACTTTGCGTTCTAATATTTAATCTATAGTGTTACAATCCACTTTACAATTTTTCTTTTATCGTTTTTTCTTCTAATATTTAGCAACTTTAATTCCATTGGTAATTTATTATAGTACTTAACTGCTATATATTTTGAGTTCTTATATGCTATATTCTTATTAATCTTTGGTAATATTAAAGACTTAGCTCTGATTATACCCTTGTAGTTGTAATATTCTTTTTTAAAGAATCGTAATGATAGAATAATGATTCTGCTATGAATTTATCTTTAACATCTAGTATTTGTGTGCTATCATTTTTTCCACAAATAGTACTAATTAATTTAGATTGAATTCTTACAAGAGTGTTCATTACATTTTTATAACTACCGCCCCAAGCAATGATACGATAATTAACAATACTATCGAATAGTGCATAGTAAATCTTCTTCAGTGTCTTTTTATTCATTATGTTTCTGAACTTAGAGAATATAAATATAAAGTATCTAGTTTTTTTTATGACCTCTTTGATATGTTCATACCATCTCATGTGGCAGTCAAAAATTAGGCCCAAATATTTACAATGCTCAACCCTGCTGATTACCGTATCATATATCCTTATCTCAAAATTATTTGGTAAACTATCTTTATGGATTCCAAATGTTATATAATTGGATTTATCAACATTAAGAGTTGGGTTATTATTGCACATCCAATTCCCAATCTTATTCAATAATTCAGTCATTTTGGTTTGTGCCTCATCCCAAGTTTTACAGGAGCATTTTATAATTGTATCATTAGCGTACGCTGCTATATTATTATCAGATGATAGATTGAAAATATCATTTATGTATAATATAAATAACAGTGGCCCGAGGACCGTGCCTTGTGGTACACCAATTTGAACTTTACATGCTTTACTTTTAACATTCATACATTTAACAACTTGGAATCTGTTTGTTAAATAATTATTTATTAAGTCTGCTGTTATGCCTCTGACTCCATATTTGTATAATTTTTCAATTAAGATCTTATGATCTACCGTGTCAAATGCTTTGGCTAAATCAAGAAAAGCTATTACTGTTTTATTATTCTGATCAAGGTTTGTGTATATAAAATTAGTAATATCTACAATAGCATCTTTGGTGCCTTTACTTTTCAAAAAGCCATATTGATTATTATTTATAGTTTTACAATCAGTTATAAAGTTATAGAGACGCTCATGTATTATCTTTTCAAAAATTTTAGCTAAGTTAGAGATTAAAGAGATTGGACGATAGTTAGTAGTTTTACATTTGTCACCTGATTTATATATTGGTAGGATTTCTGCACATTTTAGTGTATCTGGACATACACCAGTAATTAAGCAGTTGTTAAATATATATTCTAGTGGTTTGCTAATGAAATTGCTTATTAATTTGAAAACTTTTGTATTAATACCATCAACACCACCAGCTTTGTCTTTTAGACCGTTAATTATTTTCCGTATTTCCATTTCATTTGTTGGATTTAAAAAAATTGATTTTACATTGTTCTCTTTTCTAGTCTTAGTTTTGTTACCTGTGGTTTTCATTTTATCCGCTAAGTCAATACAAACATTACTAAAGAAATTTACAAATGTATCAGCTATTCGGGTTGGATTTGTAATCTTTAAACCATTGTCAATTATTAGATCTATATTATTCAATTTATTTAAATTTCTACCTAGTTTCTGATTAATATATTTCCATAGTTGCTTGCTATTATTTACCTTACTAGTGATTGTGTCTCTTTCAAAATTACACTTTGCAATTTTAATTACCTTATCTAGATTTTTACAGAAATTTATATATTTTTTTTTCAGTTCAATATTATCTCAATTCCTTTTCCACTTATTATATAGTTTTTCTTTGGTACGACATGACTTCATAATGCCAGTCGTGATCCAATTTTTACGAGGTTTAAGTTTATGTTTATTGTTATTAGGTTTTATATAAGCATTTTGTAGGTTAGTTTGAATTTTATCTATTAAGTTGTTAATTGCAATATTAGGATCCTGTATACATAATATGTCACTCCAAGCTACATCTTTACACTTCTTTACCAGTACTTTATAATTAAGATATGTTTCGGGTTTCGTACTATTTTTGACATATTGCAATTTTAGTGATAAAAATATTGGAAAGTGGTCAGTAAGCGTATGTTTATATGTAATTGAGTTGATATTATTAATGTTAGTCTTAACGAACATATTATCTATACAAGTTCCATTGTCGTTGTTTGGTCTAGTGGTATCATTGAAATATGAGATGTAATTTAGGTTTAACAGTTCAGATATAAGTAAGTCCGCGTGATAGTCCATGTCTTTTAAGTTTATATTGAAGTCGCCAACTATTATGTGATTTTTGACTTTCATATTAGATTCAGCATAGTTTTTTAAGTTATTTATAAATTCATCTTTACTTATATCATGGGATCTATAAACTCCAGTTATTTTTAAATGTGAGTTATTATTAATATTTATATTAGTAGAGATTAAGTTGGAGCGACCAATAATATCTACCGTTATTGTATGTACCAATGAATTTAGTACATAAATTACAACCCCATCCGCTTTATTTACCATACTGCGATTATATTGTATGCTATAATCCTTTAGTGCAAAAAATTGATAAGTTATTAAATTCCACGTTTCTGTACATACTATAACATGTGGTTTGGAATGTAGATTGTTAAGAAATAACTCAAGTTTCTCATAATTAGCATTTAAGCTTCTAATATTAACATGAAGTATCAATACATCCTTATCACTAATTTTTGCGTTTAAATCCTCTAAGGTAACCGCAGATTCTTCAATTACACAGTTTCCCTCTTGATCACTGTCTGTATCCATGTAAAGTAGTATTAGTTGTAGTTAGTTTAGTGTTGCTATGTTGACGCCCTCTTCGGCACTGGTAATTTACCAATATGAGTCGGTATCAATGGGCTCATCGGATAATCAGTGCACTTAATAATTTTATTATATTTAAATGTAAGATATTCACAGGCGCTGACATCAGTTGCTTCGTGGTCTATACAGTTACTCTTATTATACTGTTTATTGTAATACATACAATTAACGCATCTCTTGACAGTACTGGTACACTTTCTGGTGTCATGATTTCCAGCGCAGATTAGACAGACAGTTTCATTATTACATTTTTTGTGACTGTGATTGGCGCGGCCGCAGTTGTAACACGTACTTAAGTCAAAAGCGTCAAAGACACGACAGCTTTTATACCCGATGTAGACTACTCTCGATGTCATGACACTAAGATAGATATTAGGAGACACTTCTAATATTATGCTACGCTTATTTTTACCACTAGTAAAGTCAGCAACGATATTATAATCTCCGTCAAAGAAAGCACTGTTTCTGTTACATAAGTCCTCAACCAGTTCTTCCTTATTCAAGTCACTTTCTATATCAAATATTTTTATTTTAGGCGAGTTTAGTTTTTCCTGATCAACTTCATAATTATCACCGAGTTTTTCGGCAAGCACTGACTTGGTTCTGGAGACATCTTCTTTATTTTTACACTTTACAATAATATCAAAAGCTTTTGTTGATAAGACGTTTTTAATCTGCGCACTGGTATTCGCTATAATATTATTTTTAACGATTTGAGCATAATTTTTATTTGCTGACTTGCTTTTTGTTCTTATAACAATATCAGGGACCTTCACCATAACTTTTTCTTTAGTGTTTTCTTTTAGAATTTCAGCATAAGATTTACTTTTGTTTACTTCCGCTTTTCGCAGTTCTAAAAGATCAATTAACAATTGATTTTTAGATTTTAATTCTGAGTTTAAGTCCCGCAATAGTTCAATTTCCACTTTGTCGTTGATCAGTTGGGCTTCATCAGTATTCCTCACTGTTTTATTTAGTAGTTCTTGAGGATTTGATGTATCCACCAAAACACTAGCACTAAGACATGTTTTAAGCTCCTATTTTTCACGCAGTTTTGCATGTGCGATAATTTTCTTTGCGTTTTCATCAAATCTGGCGTGGTCGGCAGAGGTAATGTTTTCAATGTTATGATCAGAACACACCACTAATCGTTTTCCCACATATAGACCCTTTTTACTTTTATACTTGTTAAAATCTCCTTCATGAAAAACACTTTCTCAAACAATACAAATTACAATTTTAGGTACTTTTATATTAGAATGACACTTGAAAGTTTCGTCACATTTTTCCGTAGGCAGCATGTTCGCCGCCATTGCCCAGCTAGGGTTGCCAATTATGTTTCGATGTATACTTTTAGGCTAGCCTAGTACAGGTAAAAAAGCTTAACTTAAAGAACGCAAATACAATTTGGTTCTTGTATTGGCTAACAATAAAGCTTATACTATTGTAGTGACTTTTCCAATTCCTTTTTGCGGGTCAAAGTCCAATAAGAAATAAATGGTTATAAGCTGCCTTACATCTACTGAGAAACTTTTAGCTGGTGCAACAGCCTATCCACTCAATCATCTCACCGCACTTCAACTTCCAGACGATCTCCGTGAAAAGCACCTTCGTAAACAAACGAGTTGTTTATTTTAATTATTGTTAACATTTAAATTTATTGAATTTATTGATTTTATTTCTTTAACACTTTATTTTTCTTCACTTCTCTCCAGGGATCAAATAGAATTACGTGAAAACAAATATTTTTTTATGTGTTTAAAGCGACAAATGTTTGTTTTATATGTTTTTAAAGCAGCCTGTGCAAATTTTATGTATAAACAATAATGTAAAAGTGTGTTTTATATGTTTAAAGCAGCCTGCGTGTGCTAGAATTAAGTGAAAACAAATGTTTGTTTTATATTTAAAATTTAAATTGTCGTACTCGTTAATTTTAGTGTTATTAAAACTATAAATATATTTTGCGGCGTGTGAATTTTTTGATTAATTAGTTTAGTTTTTTTTTCAGATTTTGTGTTTATTATTCTGACAGGCGAGAGCTTTATATATTCATATTACATTACCGTTATATTATATTACATTATTATTAGATTATAGACATATTTTTTATCTTAATCTTAAAATGAACAAAACGACATTGAAATTTCTCAAGCGTTTTTGAGAATTGAAGTATTTTCGGAATGCGTGTTTGGTTAATATTTTTAAAATATTCACTTAATAAAAAACTTTGCCAATTGCTTATACCGAACACTCGAATTTGCGGAAATTACGAAAAGGTTAGCGAAAGGAATAGAAACGCTTGCGGATTCTATAGCGGTCTAATAACAATTAACTTCTTTATTTCAGCAACTAGATGACTTAGCCTAAATCTTTAAGCTAACGGGAAAAAACAGTTGGAATGTTAGTATGTATGTATGTACAAAAAGGAGGTAAGTACAATTCATTTCGTTAACTTATGGTAATAGATTAAGATGGGTATATTTAACATTATTAGGGTATGTACAATAAAAGGAAAACTTTATAATTCAAATATAAAATGTATTTCAGAAAAGTAATTAATTTTAATTTCATGTTTTATTTTCGTTTTAGATTAAACATATATAAGTCGCTTGACGCAACACCGGCCACCTTGACAGGATCAGGGTCCTTCAACATCCATGGACAGTAATGCGAGTTTGTGAATTGGCTGCTTAATGGTGCCCGCCTTGGTTGCCACGTCAGCCACTCGTACCTTGCCGTCTTGGCCTTCGACGGTTGTGACGACGCGTCCGATTACCCACTGCTGCGGCGGCACGTTGTCTTCGTGAACGAGGACGAGATCGCCTGGCTGCAGGTTGCGTTTGGGGTGCAGCCATTTGTTGCGTTCCTGAAGGCTCGTCATGTAGGTTTTGGACCACTGTTGCAAAACTGTTGCTTGAGACAGCAAACAAGTTGCCATCTCTCGCAGCAACGAATTGGGTCCGTTGGCACTTGTGCTGGTGGCAGTGCTCGCAGAGGGCAACCGATTAGAAGGTGCGCTGGAGTTAGTGCTTCTCCGTCACTGGGGTCCTGTCCCATCGGTGCGAGGGGACGAGAGTTCAAAATGGCCTCCACTTCGGCCAGTTGTTGAGAGCTCCTCCGTCGTGAGTAGAGCGTTGCTGAGTGCTCGAACGATCAGATGCTTGGCTGACTTCACGGCCGCCTTCCATAATCCGCCGAAGTGCGGTGCCCTGGATGGTATAAAGCCGAAGCTGAATCCTTCTTCGGCTGCGAACCCTATTAGTTCCGGGGCTTGCGCTAGGAACGCCTCCTTCAGCTCGCGCACCTTGCGGTCGGCGCCGACAAAGTTGGTTGCGTTGGCGCTGAATACTTTCTGTGGTATCCGTCGGCGACCAATGAACCTTTTGAGGGCGAAAATAAAAGAATTAGTAGATAGGTCCGAGACGAGTTCTAAAGGTACTGCTTTTGAAGTGAAGCAAACGAAAACTGCTATATAAGTCTTTATGGGTGATCGACCACGTATTTTTAACGTTGTATATATGGGACCACAGAAATCTACGCCACATATCAGAAAGGGTCGTAACGCTCGAAGTCTTTCAACTGGCAAATTTCCCATTATTTGGGTTTGCAACTTCGGCTTGTAATGAAAGCAGTGTGTACAATTTCTTAGGGTTCTACTGCAAGCTTCTCTGGCATTAATTAGCCATATTCGTTCCCTAAGAAGTGCAACCAACGCTTTTGCCCCAGCGTGGGGATTTCGAAAGTGCAGGAACCGTAAATAAGTGATAACGAAATGCGAATTTTTATTCAGTAATAATGGGAATTTGGCAACGTATGGGAGAGGTTCATTTAATAGGCGACCTCCTACTTGGATTAATTTAAAGGAAAGCGACGTGTACGAGTACTCATACAAGAACGGGTTGAGTTTTTGCAAGTTAACGGGTAGAGTCGTGCCTTTAGTCAGTTTTTGGATTTCTCTCGCAAACTCAGAATGTTGAATCACGTGGACAATTTTCAAAAAACTCAAGTTTAATTAATCTGCACGCAGAGCTCTTCCCACAGTAGGCATCTTTGGTCGTCTGATCCATCGTTATAAATATGTGAAGAGAATTTTTCAATCAGCTCCATTAAAGTGTTATCTTTTACATTTGCAGAAAATGTGACATCGTTTCTCTTCTTCTCTAAGGCTTCGTTTTCTGCGGAGAGCTGGAAGCGAGCGTTAATTGGCCATAAAGCGGGGTCTTCTAGGAGGAACTGTGGACCGCCAAACCATATAGAATTATTCAATTCGTCCACGTTACAACCCGTTTTGGCACATGTAGCCAATGTACATTATCAGTCAATTCTTGGATTTCGGACACTCTATTTCCAACAAAGGTGCAACTTGTGACCATAATTTGGCAAGAAGATGTACTGCCGAGAGCTCGAGACGCGAAAGAGACTTGGTCTTCAGCGGAGCCACTCTAGACTTTGCAGTAAGCAGCATACATTTGACACCAAAGCAGATTGGCTTCGTATGTATATGCAGCATTCGTACGCTCCTATTGAAGCGTCAGAGAAGCCATAGATTTGGCATGTAGCAGTCGACTCTAGGTTTACATACCGAGGAATGCTAATTGACGAGAGCTGCAGTAGGTTGGCTTTGAAATTCTGCAAGCTAGTGTCGAGGCGCAATGGAATAGACTCATCCCAATCTAGTTTTTGAATCCAAAGCTCTTGCAATAAGATTTTCGCTTTGGTAACTAATGGGGCTAATAATCCAAGAGGATCGAAAAGGCGAGCGGAGACTGACAATATGTTCCGTTTAGTGGCTCGCAGATCATTAAAGTTGGCATCCAAAACAAATCTAAACAAATCCTCTTTCGGCAACCAGTGGATTCCTAGTGTTTTAGTTGAGTTTTTGTCATTGACGCTTAATTACTTTTCAGTATATTACTGTCGAAAAATTTAGGGTGGTTCGAAAACCACTTCGTTAAGGTGAATCCGGCAGAGTTTAATATTTTAATTACTTCACTTTTTATAAAATCTAGAGACTCAAAACTTTCAGATCCTGTTAATAACTCATCAATATAAAAGTCTCTTTTAATGGCCAATGAACTGAGTGGGTATTTAGTTGTATTAGCATTGCTGAGCATTTGTAAACACCGAGTTGCAAGAAATGGTGCAGGCGCAGTGCCGTAAGTGACGGTGTTAAGTCGAAAAATTTGAATTTGCTCTAAGGGATGCTCTCTCGACACAATGAGCTTACAGTTTCTGTCTTCTTCATGTATGATTATTTGGCGGTACATTTTAGTAAAGTCTGCTGTTAAAGCGTACTTATGTAAACGAAAACGAAAAAGAGTTGAATACAATTCTTTTTGGATGGTTGGGCCTACCATCAAAAGTTCATTTAATGAAATTTGAGAAGAAGTACGACTCGACGCATCAAAGACAACTCGTAATTTTGTTGTTGTGCTTTCGGGCCTCAAAACATACTGATGCGGAATGAAATAGTGTGGTTCACTAGGGTTCTTATTATTTGTTGTCATGTGACCCAGCACTTTATACTCATTCATGAAGTCCAGATAC